>JARDUL010118828.1:0-11054 GCA_030265205.1 Dirona pellucida
GTCGACAGAAATCTTTTTTTATTTTCTGTTCTTGTCTCTCACTGGCACTGTTACATTATCCCACTATCATTCTGTCTTTCCAGTGTGAATCCTCTGAGTAGAGTAGAGTGTAGACTGAGCAGGGATCTGAACACACCACATGTAAGTTTAAGCCCAAGGCTGTGACACTTTGTTTAGGTCAAACTACCCTACTATATCTTAGGGTTATAGTTATAGGTCATAATACTCAGCAGTGACAAAAGCTTGTTCAATTGAAATCAATTAACAGCTCACTTTTACCATGAAAATAATCACATTTTGTAATAAAATCATTGGTATGAACATCTATGACTTGTAACAATCAATGGCCCCAAACTATTGAGTTCCTATGATCAGACTCATTTACGAGTACCTATTGTTAAATTGCCATTACATAGTTTAGAGCCACTTTGGATAGATCTGTACCTGGGACTGAGTCAGTCCTTGGGGATATATTTGTAGGCCAAATAGAAAGTCCTTGGTCCCTTCCCGTGCTTGTAGGTGCACATAGGGGCTGTCACAACCCTCCAAGTATTCCAGTCTTGTGATCTTGACCTTCATAAATGACATTATTGTCGTGGCAGTTTTCGTAGCTGTTAAATTATCCAATGGGTGGCTAGTGTCATGCAGATTTTTTACATAATTTACATTTAAAAAGAGTGAATGAGAAAACTCAAACCTGTTCAATTTGGTCCCTGAGAACACTAACTGGAACCGACAATAGGCTAGTTTGTCTCGCGTTACTGCCCATGCAGTCATACTGAGGAGAAATTACAAAGACATCTAATTTAAATACCTACAAGAATTTAGCACACAAGGACAATAATAACTCATATCAAATATCAATCTAGCTAGATAAATTTTCAAGATGACATATTTGCGGCCATTACACATAATATCTACACTTCAATTCAAATGTTTGAAGTAGCTTTGAAAAATATCACACTATAGAAACAGATACTTTTTATTGTTAAAGGACGTCTGAAAAATTGACAAATATGACATATAAAACAAATCCTATATAAAACGTATTAAATTATCCAAACGAGAAGTTTACTCCATTGGCTCTGCATTGTTATCACAGTTTTCATGACAAGGGAAATCAAATTCAGTCCACATTTTGATACATCTGGGAATCTAAAAGGATCAATTACTGTCACAAGCTGGCATTTCGGAACATACAAAATGACGACCAGGGTAAAAAATTATAGTGATTAAAAACAAGAAGTTTATGTCAGGCATAAAACCAAATTACTCAAAACCAGCTTTAAAATAGAACAATAATTGAAATTATTTAGATAAAATAATATTTTTCAACATAATTTAATCACAACAAAACTCAGTTACCTCTGCTTCTAAAACATCGTCACTCCAAAGTTTCATGTACACACTGCAACCGTCGTAACTACGCGCACTGATGAAATCACAATGAGGAATTCGTTTGCTGACTCTTCGTCTTTCTACGTCATCACCTGACACCAAAGAGTGTAAAAAATAAAGATCATTAATAAAGACGTAAGTTCTCAACTAAACAAAGCCATCTCTGCGGAAGTGTAAGATCTAATCTTCTTCGCTGCAACGACTTCCATAGTTTTTATACAAGGGGTATACACCCTCACAACATCATGTACATTGTTCAAAACAACAAAATCTGATTTACTTTTGACAGTACATACTATGACTAAAATAAATAAATAATAATTTCCCTTTATTCCTACCAGGGGGAAATTTGTCTTTAGGATCCATTCCGAGGGTAGACCGGAATAACCCAGGCATTAGCCGCAGTGCAACGCCACAAAGTGGGATCGTCTTGAGAAAAAATCCAGTGCGTCCACCGGATTCGAACCTGCGACCTCTCCAACCAAAGGCGAGTGACATTGCCACTGTGCCATTGGCTCCCCACATTTTTTGGGACACAGATAAGTCAGCTACTGCTTATATAAATTTGTGTTCCATCGATATCCCAGCTGAGTGGATATGGATGATTTTGGTTAGGGTTACAGTTAATGCAGTATGCAGCCATTTAGGCTGAAAATAGGGCTGATCCTGACAAAACAATGCATGGATGATGTGGGCAATGGTTTAAATGAACAAATAATGTTTTCTAAGTTTATTCTCACAGCAATATCCTTTGGTGCTGCATTCAATAGCTATGTGCCAACTAAGGTTGGATCTCTACAAAGCAAGCTTACCATCATTAAGTCTGTACTCCTCTGTGTTCTTGACGACAGCCGTATGATGTGTCGATGCCCTTTGTGCAAGTATCTGTCTCAACAACTGTTCCTCTCTTTCTTCTTGTTCAGTCAATTTCACTCTCTTTGAGGAAGACACTGTCAAGTTGATAAAGATCACATTATATACATAGAGGGTTGTATATAAATTTATATGTCTTATTGCCCTTAATATCATGTTTAAGATTCATTCACATCAATAAAATGATTAAATATGTCCCTGGTTTCAAATTTGGTAAATAAAATGGCTCAATAATACTGGTCACAATTCAATACTAGAGCCACAGCCCCACAAATTTACACCCCTTTAACTTTAAAGTAGTATATCTTACAGTTGGCTTCACAGATTGAGAATACATAATATGTGACCTGCCGTGTAATATGATCTATTTGCACACGCATCATGCATGACTCACAACTCATAACACTTGATTTTGGAACGATCATTTCACTGAAACCAACGCATGTAATACAAATTGAGTTGGCAGCCAACTCAAACTGGCACATATTTTTTTAATATATATGACAGTGAAGCCTAGTGCACACAAAGGAAGAGAGACTCCTGCCAGCAAATCTATTATATATATTATAATTCGATGACCGCAGGAACAACCTACATTGTAACAGCAAAAGTATTCTTAAGATCTTCTTTATAGTCCAGAAGTAGCAGTAGTTGTACAAAGAATAAAATTACACAGAAGCAAAATCAGGGCAGTTGGCAGGTCTTCACTGAAGAACAAAATTGATCATTCGGTGCAGTCTGGAGAAACCATTATAATAGAGTCTCACTTCATGGACTGTGTAATTCTCAAAGGATTTTTGTCCATCTTTTATAAAAATGATAAATCAGATAAAAACAGAACAGGTTAATAAATTAACTATATTTTCAAAACATATTTAAAATGCAGAGAGGTAAAATTATGATATAATTCATACTTTCTTTTTTGCTTAATTTTACGATTAACTCACTGTTATTTGAATCGTCATTAAATCCATCAGGTTCATCCTCATAATCTACAGATTCTAGCAGTAATCTTTTTCTTTTGAAATTATCGCCAGATTCATCGCCAATAGAATTTGATAATCTAAGGGATGCTTGTGACAGGGAATTAAACCCAGATTGATCTCCAGCTTCGTTTCTGAGGAATTCGTCAAATAAATCATCTGTTGCTGCCACTTCCTTTACAGATTGAGCAACATCTTGGCTCTTCCCAAACACTAAAGAGCGTTTAGATTTTGGAGCAGTTACAGGTGGAGGCTCATCATAGTCGAATTCATCTGTGAAAGAAAAGACACCACAACAATAATTGTAAAAGTTCTTTTGTACATTTTAAAAAATCAACAAGAAGTCATTGATTTTTTATTTAAATGTAAATGTAAAATCTATTTTTTTAGCATTCATTTTCTTTGAATTATAATAATATTACCTTCTGGTAGCCCTTATTATTTTGCTTTTTATTCTATTGATTAGATTAGTGTAGTGGTTCGATTTTAAACAGAGATTAGAAACACATAATATATAAATGTCTTGTTAACAAAATGTTATAAAATAAAAAGTCATTTGCTTTCAGAAAAAAGGACACAATGGAATTCTGCAAAGCCTTCAATCTCAAAAGCACTGTTGACAACTTTGCAAACAATCTCAGACTGACCAAAAAGTAAATGATCACTAATGACATGACAACTGTTGTCAGACAGAATATATGCAACAACATAGCCAAATGCACGCGCTTCGAATTCTAGCTAATCCACTATGGACACTATAAAAACCAAATTATATGCAATATAAATTATATATATGTGTGGCAAAACCACAAGATGACTACGAAGACGACATAAATTTTATGTCACAATAATAATATTAAATACGAGTAAAGTCAAATTCAGGCAAGGAAAGGGAAAACAGAAGGTAGACACCAAGCCAGAGAAGATGGTGTTGGCGTCGGACAGTTCTGATCTACAAAGTGAAGAAAGTTGAAAGACTTGTATTGGGAGAGAAGCACTGAACAGGCAGAGAGAAGAGGATATTATACATGATATGCATAATATTTAATTTTATTATATATATTATATTATTTATTTATAGTCCACAAAATTAAAGTTAAAGTGCTACTTACTACTACTACTACGACTACTCACTAACGACTAGCCTGTCCTATCTCCTCAGGTCTGTGAATCAAGTTCGAATCCTACCACTACTTTTATTATTATATATATTAAAATAGATTTTTATATAATATATATAATTATATATATATATTAAACATTTTATTATAATTACAATATTTAGATATAATATAGAATATCTATTATAATCATAATATTATTTTTTAAATATATTTATATATGCTTTTCATCTTCAACAACAAGAATCTGATTTTGTTTTAATTTTAAGAAGCCTTCCGACTTCGAATACAAAAACATTGTGCATCACCACAAAACTAAACTAATGTTTAGTAAACAAAATCGTCATTGACATTGGGCTTGGGTTGTTATTTTATTATATAAATTAATTATAGTTATTAGTTTATTAATACTTATAAAATAATAGTAATAGTTATTGAACGTATGAATATTATTGGGCCTGGGACACTGGTCGGAAGTCTGGAATTCGACAGTCGGGCATCTAGCTAAGCATGATTCTGATCTAGTCTAGTAACTAGTAGTAGTAGTACAGTAGTAGTAGTGTAGTGTCTGAGTAGTGTAGCAGACATGGATTTTGATTTATATAGATCATCATGCATGGCCATGGCCATGGCAGTAAGGACCAGGGCCAGGAGGAGAGGCAGGAAAGCAAATTTCTGCAAAAACTTTCCAGAATAGAATTTAGAATAGAAGAAGAAGCGAATGAACAAAAAATTGTATGGTATATAGTATGTGCCAGTGTAGTTAGTAGTGAAAGTAGTAGTAGTACTAGTACTAGGACTAGAGTACTAGTACTAGAGTAGTAGTAGCAGTACTAGTGTAGTAGTAAGTAGTTAAGTTAGTGTCAGTGTAGAGTAGTAGTAGTAGTGTAGTAGTTAGTAGTAGTAGTAGTAGTAGTAGTAGTAGTACACTAGACTAGTACAGTACTAGGTAACTAGTCTAGTGTGTAAGTAAGTGTAGTGAGTGTAGTAGAGTAGTAGTACTGTAGTAGTAGTAGTAGTGTAGTGTAGTATGTGTAGTCTTGACTAGAGTAGTGTAGTAGTAGTACTACTAGTACTAGTAGTTAGTTAAGTTAGTGAGTAGTAGTAGCAGTAGTGAGAGTGAGTGCACTCAGCAGTGACTTCAGACTTCAACTTCAACTTCCAGAGAGTCAGAAGAGAGTGTGTTTGTTTATTATTATTCCATCTATTTATTAATTATGATTTTTTGTTGTTTCGGCGGTAAAGATAACCAGAGACAATATCGGAATATTTTGGTTTCAGTGCATACCCAATGCGTCGAGCTCATCAGCATACTCAAGTTCAAAGGAATCATCCATATTGCCTCAAATAATTATGTAATCCGTTCCTTTTTTTATTTTACTTTAGTTTCAACTCTTGTTGTCTGCTACCGAAATATTTCATTTCCCGCGATGGTGTTATATTACAAGGGGCACAACTCTCATAAAGTCTAGTTTAGACTTTTTGAGTTTCATGAGCTAAATGAGTCAGATTCCTCTCAGAGCTACGCATGCGCAGGAAACCTAGTAACCGCTTTGCTAGTTTTGATTTTTCTGATACTAAACACTCTGAAACCATCTCTGTCGTTTTAGATTTGGGCCCTAGTTAAAACGAAAATGGCAGAACAAACAGAAGAAAAGAAGGCTGATGTTGATTCCAAAAGAGTTCACACATATCCATTGATTAGGGTAAGAATTCACCTCTCTATCCTGACATGCCACTACTCAGTATGGTAAAGTTAATTTCTGTTATTTCGTGTGTTGTGATTGTGTTTACTTGGCACCCATCCATTTATTAGTGGAATATATCGGCAAACATTCTTCTCTAAGAGTGTGAAAGTTGTAACTTATGTTCTACCATTATATTGAAGAGGATCTGACCTTATCGGACAGGGGCATACCAAATATAAAGTGTTGAGCTTGAGGCTGAGGCCATTCATTTGAATTTGATGAGAAGTGCTTTACTTTGTGCTTTTAATTTCAATTTCAAATTTTAAAATGGCAAGGGACAGTGACAGAGTAAAACAGACCTCCATCCATAACTCCATGGTCTCTACTAGTCTAGTATCTAGTCACAATCTTTCTCTCTCTATCTACCACTCAATTGAAATTGTAACACAAAACATGGAAAAGACAATATTTACATAAAATATAAAATATCAAGTTGAGAAAGTTGTTATATGGCTTCTATTACTTCTATGGTCATTATTACCATGACTTGAACTTGAACCCAGTCATTTTGTCATGATGAGACAGACAACAACAGAAGTTCCCTCACGGATACTGAATCTTTTGTTATATTATTCTTTTACAGCAATCAGGTACTCAAAGTTTGATCAACTAGTGACCATGTGGGTCATTTTCATGAACTTTATATATATATAATATTTTAATGGCCATTAAAAAAATTTAGAAAACTAAGAATAGAAGTAGAACTATGAAGCAGTGCTGTAGGGACCCAAATATATAGAGAAAAAAACTAAGAGTAAGAGCACTGCCTCTGGAGTCTGGAGATATACTGCCTCTTGGTCTTGAGCGGATTTGACTCTAACTATAATGTATGGTACAAGTGAGTTCCATTCAAGTTTGGAGTAATACACACCTGATGACCAAATTTCTTGGGGGGGGGGGGGGGGTAAAATTGTATAGAAAGAATATCTGTTTCACGTAATTATCATGCTCTCCTCAGGGGAGACAGGCTATTTACTATTATGAGCTGAAGACTGCTATAATAACACAATTTGAGAATTTTGTAACTCGAGGGTAAAGAATGTTAGAAAGAACTGATAATGTGTGTTTGCAAACTGGTTGGTTAGCAGGTAGCAAAAGATGCTTTCCAGGGTGTCTATACCAACATTGTACCCCCTGAGTCTACAAGTATTATATATATGATGTTATTATCTTGCGCTTTTTCTAGGCTCAAGGCTATCTGAGAGATTTGACAATCTGTGATTTTGTCGGGGGTGGGGGTAGTTTTAAATTTTACTTTAGTTAGAAGGGGAAGTTTTGAAATATAATCTACAATGCTACCCACCAATTGACACACATGATATTGTCACGTAAGCCTGCATTTTTTATTTATCAAAAATGCAATGACTATCCAGTATAGTTTTAACTTGTTAGTGGTGAAGCGCTTTCTACGACACCATTACATTATATAACCAGTAGTATATATACATTAAATTTTCTTCTGAATTCGTCATATATATTTGTCTAGATCCCTCTGTGCTGACATTGATTAATTTGACTTTTATGTCTCTATATTTTCAGCACTCAGACATGAATGATGAAATGAAGACAGAAGCTATGGAATTATGTGTTACAGCATGTGAAAAATTTGCATCAAACAATGAGGTAGGCATTTTTGCTTTATTTTGCCACGTGAAAAGATCAACGTTTCAATTCTATTTCTATACGTTTGTTCAGCACTTTGTTTGCCAAGCATTTATTTCTGTAAATGTATACTTGGTTGCCAGTCATTTTCTCCCTGCTGACAAGAAGAGACAGTGCTTGTACTAAAAAAATAAATTATAACATTGTTATCATGGATATCAACACAAATATTGTATTATAAATATTTTGCAATATACTGCCAATGTAGTGTTAAAGTTTTTCCAATTGTCTATTTTTCCTTTGCTTAGTATATTGCTAAGAAATGCATTTTTGAAAATAATTATATGTGTTGAAAGATTAAAACCTGTGCATAATCTCAGTTTTGGTTTTAGTAGGTATCTACTTGTGGCATGTCTTGGGTTGTGCTAAAGACGGAAATTGATGACTTCCATTCACATTGTGATACCACTATTCTTATTTTTTTTCATATATGTATGTTTAGTTCTCAAATCATTTGATCAGATTACTTTCCCAAAGGTTAGCTCGGATCAGTCTTCTAGACCTTTCTAAAGTGAAATACATGTTGGAAAACATCTTACCCAATGATGATAATATAACAAAACAATATTATCCTCAGTACTCATCAGCTGTTTATTTAATATAACCCCTGAATTTATTTCTGTTTTAAATGTGATTGTTTATTTATGTATTCTTCTCCTACAGAATGCAGCCAAAATGATCAAAGACACAATGGACAAAAAATTCGGAGCTTCCTGGCATGCGGTAGTGGGAGAAGGTTACGGCTTTGAGATAACACATGAAGTCAAGAATCTTCTCTATATGTTCTTTGGGGGGAATATGGCTATTATTGTATGGAAGTGTTCTTGATTTGTATGTTGTAACATCTTGTCTCTACATCCAAGATGGGTTAGATTTTTTAAAAACAAATTTATTAATAAATCATTTTCATGAGTGTAATGATATCCCCAAAGGCATGGTTTTCAATTGAAGGGTTTCTGACTAACATTTTTCCTCTCCACATACACAGCTTTAAGTTTTTAATACATTCCAATTCCATCTTATAGTTATTTTAAATTTTTAAGTCAGTTTTAGTTTCAGTCTACAAAGTGAATTTTCTTACGATTCTGTCAGTTTGATAGTAAAGAAGGGCCTATCAGTTTAAGTAGATTTTCTTTTGTTATAAAAATATATATTCCGTCCTTGGTAACCGCTGTGGCCTTTGAGAGATGAGTTATTTATATCATTGGCATTCCCTCCCTTTCCCTAACATTTAATTATGAATCGGTTTGTTCTAGAGGTTGCGATCTGAATGAGTGGTGAGTGATTTGGTATCCCTTGGGAAAAATGTACATTTTTTTTTTTTTTGTGTATTGTATGCTGCCTTTTTGTCTTTAAATGTATTTATGAATAAAATGATATACAAAATTTTTATACATCTGAATTTTACTCTTAATTTGCTTACACATTGAGTAATGACTTTTTAGATATTAGATATCGCCCGCATGCTGGAACAGAGGCATATATTATATATCTTAAGATAATGAGACATGAAAAAATAAATATAGTAAGACGTATCTCTAATGTTTGAATACATGAGGGGGGAATACATTTGCACCTATAGATGTACCTCAGTCATTGCCAAAGGTGTCCAATGTCCAAATGTAACTGAAGCTGTGCCTTTATATTCCAACTGAATTGTTTTGTCCCCAAGAAACTTGATGGGCTTTTGGAAACCTATTTTCTATTGTGTACAGTGAGATCGTAGCTTGATACACGTTTACACCCCATTTTGGCCCATCAAGCTCTATCTAACGGTTGATTTATTTCATTTCTTAAAAAGCTATGATCAATGCCTGTTTTCAAAGAAAAAGCATCGTTACAGCCTACTTAGGGATAAGTGCTGTGAACCTGGTAATCTTTATATTCGTTTTATTCCACATATTATGAGGCATAAAATGAAGATAAAGGTCACAGCATTTACCCTCCAGCATGCTATGTCATTCAAAGTACTCAACTCTACTGTCAGTTTATGGTAGATAAACCTTTATTGACATGCAGCTGTGTGTTCATTCATGTTTGTGTCAAGGGTGGAAATATATATATATATAGAACATTTCCCACAGACTCGAAATCGGATCCTGCTTTGCCAGGATACAAACTCAGAATCTCACAATCATGAGCCGACACCATTGATTGCTGACACCATTGATTGCCTTTCAATGTTTGTACTTACAGCCTATAACTTGGAATATATGCATGATTCACATGCATAAAAAATATTTCTCAAGGGTTTAACGTCCGGCTTAGCATTGAAACCCAGGACCTCACGATGTTGAATCTGGCAGTGGCAGCCTAAACACTCTACCACCCAAGTCACAAGAGGGGCATCAGCTATGCCGATATGTGTCTGGAACTCTGTGTATTTTGTCCCTATCATTCTGATCACAACAACTGAGATTTCAAAAGGGTCAATCCTGCTTTGATCCGAAAGGCTCTTCTTATTTTCATATTAAATGAAGAGGGAGCGGCCACTGATGGTCTAGTAGTAGTAGACAGAATAATAGTGGGATAATGTAATTAATGTTTTCTGTTTATGGCGAGGCGGGAGTTGCCGTGGCAGACATGGTTTTAATTCCCTCAGTGGATGAAAATATTTTTTAGATTTTCTGTTCTTATCTCTCACTGGCACTGTTACATTATCCCACTATCATTATGCCTTCTTATTTTCAGGAACTCTCGACAGATGCTAGGTCAAAAGTCCTAACTTGGTCGAATTCTTTAATATAATAATGTTAATAATAAAATTATAAATATGATATTTAATCGTGTCGGTGATTTTTTACCAGGAGTTCATCATCTGCGCCACATTTATCATATTATCATTTTTATGTACTCGTTTGCGTACACCATCACACAAGGGAAGTAACCCTGTAATTGTTTTGGTATTAACTTTTTCTCGCTTAAGTCCCTTTGCACATAGGAAGGTTGTGAAATACAAACCACTTTCCTCACTTTATAATAATAATATGTAGTTTTTATATGCTCACAATAGTCACAAGCTTCTCCTCCCCACCCACCCACTGTATACCCACACAGACATACATGTAGTGGGCCCCTTTGGAAGTTCTTGCAATTGAGAGACTGTCTCGATTTTAAGACATAATTTAGATAGGGTACCTGCTCCTCAACGCAATGAGAACACAATTCCCAACTTGACAGCCCTATGTGCACCTACAAGCACGAGAAGGACTAAGGATTACGTTGCAAAAAAAGAAACAAAAAAATCCCACTCAAACAAACAAAAAGAA
>JARDUL010118939.1:0-11052 GCA_030265205.1 Dirona pellucida
ATGATTTTGAAAAAGATCATAAAAAAAAGAAAAGAAAAAAAGTAAACTTTTGTGACGCTTGAAAATGTTTTAGAAATTGTGCGGGTGCTCACTATTAATTGTAATTTTTGTTTGACTACTTTGTCCCACAGACTATCAATGTGCCTGATGTGTGGAGACCCGTTTCCTATAGAACTGCCCCTGGGCCCCCTCCTTAACCACGAGATGTGTCGTGTGCTGGCCGACACACCGTACTGCATCACCTTGGATCTTATACTGGAGTCGTCCAAACAGAAAGTAGAGATAGAGGTGTCTTCCTATCATGGGGGGAATAGACTTCACGAGGGTACTTTCCATGGCCATATATTGGTATACTCTACCAAACGGAAAGCTTCCCTCGCCACTCTTAGGTAATTTCAATCCTTTAAAAAATATATTAAAAAAAATAAATGAAATGTCAAATCTTTTTTAGAACCATTTAATTCGAATGAAGGTCAGACCTTCATTTGAATGAAATGGTTCTAAAAAAAGATTTGAAAAATGCAATTCCAAATTTCTCTGTGTTCATTTATCCATGTTTTTTTGGGGGTTTTTTACTTGTTGAAAGAAATATAGATATTACACCTTTCCTTTGTTTATTTTTACAAAGATAACAAGATTTACTTTCCCAGGGCAAATGTGCTACTACTTTACTTTATAGTGCTTAGAACATGTTGATAATGGAGAATAAGCACTATATCAATGCTGTTTTTTTGTTTGTTTTTAAATTAAGAATTATTGAACCTCATCAGATCGTAATCTTTATCCACCCCTTGTTTCTTCCCAGAGCCTACAGTGAAGGCCTCCTATTCAAGGTGCCCAAGTTGATACTGGCAGTGTCAGACTCCACCGGCACCCCTTCATCCTTCTTTTCCTCCGAATTGTGCCAGAGTTTGATACAGGAAGGCAATCAGCTTGCCGACAAGATGGGTTGCAGTTTTATGACCACCACTGCCAACTTCATACAGCAGAGTGAGTCGAAAAAAAAAACCCCAAACAACCAAACAAACAAAAGTCATGTAATAGTTTTATCAAAGTCAATACTGGAGTTTTTGTTTAAAAGACTGGTATATCCAATGTGTGTGTAGTCTTAATATTCTTAATATTGTCAAAATGTAAGGTTTATTTAAACAGAGAACATGTACCAAGTAACAAAATGCGCTTTCCTTTGAGGATTAATCAAGTCTATTTTATCTATCTTATATCCAATTTTCACATGCAAAAAATTTGTCTGGTTCCACAGCTGGAGTGTTTCTACCCTTCTTCAGGACAGTGTGGGACCATCGGGAAGACTCTGAGATGCAGTACCAGGATAATATTGAAGAGCCTGCAATTGGCATGCCTACTTACGAAGAGAAGGCCTACTATGGTAGTAGGCCTCCTGCACCACTGCCCAAGGCCTATGCTACATATCACACCCATAAATCGAGTACATCCAACAGGTATAAACTTTCCCATCAATTGAAGAACATTTTTCCCAAAACGCTGTCTGACAAAAATAACCTTGTATAATATTATAGTGAACTTTTATTAAAACTTATCTATACAGTGTTTGAATAATGTTACAGTCTTGCGAAAATAAATGAGACACAGTCAGCAAGTAACTTCAAACAAACAGAAAAAGGAGAACTTAAATGTAGATGATAAGTTTCTGGCAGTTGGACGGATGATCTATTGTACGAGGGCACTGTAGCTGGACAGTCTTGGTTTGTGACTCATCTCTTACAGAGGAAGTATCATATCTAGCTTCTGACATATTTTAATGGGTATTTTTTCATCAATCAATAATTTTTCTATGCAAGTTATGGAAGACCAAAATATATTTGTTATTTCTCCTCGCCTTTCCGCCAGTACTGATTCTGAGCCAGTGTACGAACAGCCCAACCAGTTCCACACCCACTACTCTGACAGTGACCATGAAGGAGACCGGGGGTCGAGCACATCTCCCCCACCGCCACTACACCCTGCTGATGAAGGGGAAGAGTTATACAGTGAGGCCATCATCCCTAACGGGGATCGGAATGTCAAGCCTAGTATGGTGATGGCACGCAAGAACGTCTATGCTGGTATGTATGATGGTGCAGTGCTCTAACAGTATCAGTATCGACTTCTTTTTAAGCACAGGCAGTTGGGGGCTGGTTCTGGTCGGATTTATTGCCCTTCATTCTGTTGCTATTCTGTGGCCGAGTTGTTAGGCTTCTGAACTCAACAGTGGTCCCGAGTTTGAATCCTGGCTGAAGCTACAATCCTGGCTAAAGCTAACGATGTTATAAACTTATAAACCCATCTCTATCTTTTTTTTCTTTTTTCTTTTGAGTCTTTATTTTCTATCACGAAATGACCATGCTTTTGTGGTTGGGCTTTCGTCTATACTTTCTGGTACCCTCCTCACTCTTTTTCTTGATTGATAACAAACATAACAATTATTCATTGCACTTCTCCAATAATATATATATTGAACATTATCCTAGTTATCAAGGTTGAACATACCTCAGTTATCCAGGAGGCCCCATAACATTTTGCTTCCTGTATGGTTGACTTTTGATCTTCCGTGCCTTCTGAAACCCTCTTTGCTCTTTTCTTGATGGATAACAAACATAACATAACAATTAATTCATCCCTTTGACTACTTAGCGTACATCTCATTAGCTGCAGAGATTATGACACTTTAAGAGCGTATCATATTTCTAGAATAATAGTATACAAATGTTACAAACAAGAAAAAAAATGAGATTGTCAATAGGGGGGATTGAACCCATGCCTGCCACGTCAAAAGCTACCAACTGAGCTATGCCTCTGGATTTGCTATGACTACTATTACTATTACTATTACTATTACTTCTAGTTGTTGTTGTGAAGTTTAGGCAGTGTGTAATTAATTCAGGATTTCAAAATTCTAGAATTCAAGCCGTGTCTGGATTCATGCCAAGACTTGCACAGAATAACCGGAACAGTTGTTCATTGCAAAAATAATGAAATGATAATAAATTACGTTGCTTTAATACTTTAGTAATGCTTCATGAAATGCTTTTTGAACAAGCAATAACTTGTTCTTTGCTCACGTCAGCTGAAATGCATGTGTGGTATAATTGATATTTTAGAATTAATTGCTAGAAGTGATTAATCAATCTCGTCTAATTCAAACCACCAAATGGTTGAAGACTACTTAATGTATTTTCCCATTCTTGAAATGATCTCTCTATTGACTTAATTTTTTCTCAAAGAGACTACAGGTCATGTTGGATCATTTTACACTGCTGTGTAGGTGGAAGTCTCTGTACTGTTGTTTTGTGAATAACATAGCCATATGTGATATATAGTATAGTGTATGGGCATTTATATGTATGAAAAACTATTTGAGAACTTTGAAGGAGGAGCTCTGCTTAGGGATAAATGATGTGAAGTCTTTGGGTCTGTACTTGTAGGCACAGGGATAAAGACTATAAACGTATCTTTATTTTATCTCTCCTTGTCCAAGATTATCAAACTTTCGATAACAGTACAATATTGACAATGCATTGTTTAACAGTTTAACTAGCCTGGCTCAGTAGTGAGCCAATTTTGAATGAGTTTACGTTACAGATACAGATACACCACTCCACCACTGCATATCCAGTGAGGTTATCTGTAATGGCACCCTAGTGTCAAGAGAAATTGTGAATAGATAAGACTCCAGGATGATGCCGTGAGTCAGTGAAGAGAGTATTGAACTCTTGATTGTAATTTTATGGGTTCTAATCTAGATTTGTGATACTGTCTTTCGCCACATTCCAAATTTTCATAGATCTGTCTCTTTGTGTGTTTGTGC
The DNA here is from genome assembly GCA_030265205.1 of Dirona pellucida. Taxonomy (NCBI): domain Eukaryota; kingdom Metazoa; phylum Mollusca; class Gastropoda; order Nudibranchia; family Dironidae; genus Dirona; species Dirona pellucida. Next base: position 3,827 of record JARDUL010118939.1, read on the forward strand.
TTGTGATTTGTCTTGCATTTGCCCTGGGATCTGAGAGACACAGAGAGAGAGGGAGACAGAGAGAGAGAGAGGGAGACAGAGAGAGAGAGTGATTGAGAGTTAGTTGTAGTTCACATCATTCAGAGATATAGCCAAAATCTATTCTGTAAATGTTAAATTGGTTATATGAACATATATAAATATACCACCTTTGGCCCCTCACCTTCAAGTGCCACCACCACTGCAGCCGCTTGTTTCGCACCCTCGACAACGTTCAACCAAAATCACCACCAACAAATTGGAACACCGCAAGTCATTACCCATCATGCCATCGCTCAGCATGTCCCTGGGGAATAGCGCAACCAACTCTAGCATTGCTTCCAGTACTGGCATCAGCGACAGCCCAAGAAAACAAAACCCCAACAGGTCCATAAACTCTGCCAGCACAAACTCTTCCCCCAAAACTCAAGCTTTTCCTACCGGGAGTGGCAGTTTGGGCAGTATAAGCAACACAGCTGGGCTTCGAGGCAGCAGCAGTGGTGGAAATCTGCTTGCTAATTTTGGCCTTCGTCGACCGCCGTCCGCACCGATGCCAGATTTTGTAAATCTACAACGCTCTGTAGTGAAAGACCCGCAGGAGTCGTTCCGCAAGTCCTGTAGTATCAAAGCGGCCGCGGAGGAAGCGATTGAAGCCGGGGACGAGGCAGAGGAAGAAGAGGAGGAAGAGAAATTGAGAGCAGCCATGATTAGGGGGAAAATTGGAACCGGAATGATTTGCAGAAGATTCAGCGAAATGGCGGAGAAGCGGACAACGGACATTCGAGGTGATTGATTGATTGATGGTTTGGTGAAGATGCGTGTTGTCACTAGAACACAATCATCTGAAGGATGGTGATTTGCTGTCGTGTTGCCTTTACTGTTACAACTAAACACCCCCCACTTGTGTTGCCTTCTCGCTGCTTTTTTAAGTTTTTGAAATATATTAATTTGCCTTGCTTCTGTCTAGATCAGCCTCAAGTCTTCTTATCTATAATTCATTTTATATTCTTGGCGGCGGCACCGATTTTACACATCATAAAAGGAGATGAGAAAAATTTGATGTTTGAGCTGAATTAAATGGTAACAAATTTGAATCTTAAAATAGACTCTTTGTTAATTGGAATGTCAATATTATTAACGAAAGCAACAAACACAATGTTTTGGCTTTTAAATTTTTTAGAAAATTCTGTTGCTTTGACCTCAATCGACTTTATCATCAACTCGTCTATTGGAAGATTGTAATTTAAAATCTGACTATGACAGATAGCAAGACATTTTGTATTCATAAATCTGTTTTTCCATCTTACTTCTTGTTGATCTTAAGGGTTTCACCCTGTTCAGAAGCTATGGCCCCCTGACTTTGATTTTGGTCTTTATAATTCTAATGTGTTTACTAGCACCAGACCGTGACCTCATTTGGAGTTATTTGATGTGGGTCAGCACAAGACCATGACCATATTTGGTGTTATTTGATGTGTGTGAGCACCAGATCCTACAAATGTAATGTTATTTGATGTGCTTTACTTTGTAGTAACCTCTCATATCTTCCAATACATTTTTGTAAACATTTGTCTTGATGTTTCATATCAAATACAATTTTTGTCAATTTCTTTGTTCATTATGTTACTTTATTCATTATTTTTTCAACTTCGGATATTCTGTCTGCTTTTGAATTAATATTTTTATATTTATGTTAATAACATTCTCTGGATATTATCAGATAATGCTCTTTTACAAATATCTTTGGAACTCATGAATTTTTCACTTTAAAGCAAACCCTATTTTCTTTATCCTCCTCCTCCTTGTATTGTACGTAAATTGTCAATTTATCCTCTTCATTTTGTTTTATTTTTTGTTTTTCTCAATTTAAATGCTTCATGTGCCTTCTTCAAATCTATTAAATTACTTCCTTAAATGTTGTACGTTTCACAATTATATCCATTACCTACTTGATGTTGCCTCTTTTCCCCCACAGCTCAGATCGGTAGTGGAGAAACGTCAACTTTGCTTATCCGACGCCCACCAAACATTGACAGTAATAATGATATATATTAGCTTAATTCTCACATTGGTAAATCTATGCCACCGCTCCACACTCTCCAATCCTCTTCTTTGTCAATCTTCTTCTATTCGCACCTGTTTAGCCTGGGCTCTGAACGACGACAGACTGAAGAGAGGCAATCATTTTCCACCTCCTCCTCCTCCTCCTCTTCCACCAATGTTGGCACACAGCTTTAGTAGTCGAAATGGTGAATGTCTGATTCATATATATATATACGTATATATTATGACCCTTGATTTTCATGTTCACAATGTTTTTCATGTTCACAATGTTTTTCTTTTTTGTTTGTTTTATTATTGGGCTCATAACCATGTGTAATTAATTCAAGTCTATCAATCCTGACCTGTATAGATTTAAAACAAAACTAGGAATGGATGGAATGAGAAAGATGAATTAAATCAAGCCAGAATGTTGATGCATAGTCTAGAGAAGCAATTTGAATTTAGCTGAGATACTATTTTGTCTTGTGTTGTGAAACAAACACATTTTGTTATTGAATGCCCAGTACTTAGTATGGTGATTTAGTCTATCAGTGACCCTGGACTAGATGAGTATAGTATAATGACATGATATAAATATCAATTGTGTTATCCAGAAATGAAAACAGAATGACTTGATCATGTAAAATAAAGCAACAGGGTTGGGAAAGAAGAATAAAATATTTCATTATCTTTTGATAAAGTATTTCCAGCTAAGTAAAGAAAATAAAGTGGGTTTTTTGTTGTTGTAATTGTTCACAAATTGATGATTAGAAGTCCATTTGTTTATGAGCCTGATGATGTTTGTTTCCTCATTTTATGCCGCTTCACTGTTATGACAGCCTGTTTGATTTATAAGTTCACGTTTCAAAGAATGTGTATGTATTGTTATCATATTATTGTTTTGTTACCTCCAAAATCCCAACTCTAAGCTCAGTCAGTCAAGCCTTGAGGTTGTACCTTTCTTGGCCGTCAACAGGTGGTCTCTTTAGGAACCATATAAGCGCTAATGTAGCTGAATATTTTGTTGTACCATGAGTTTGATTCCCAGTCTGGGCAGATATTGTCTATGGTCCTCCTTGTCCACCCAGCAGCGTAATGGGTAGAGCTAGGTCTATTCAGATATGGCGGGAGTAAAGTTGACATGGAAGCAATGGCAAACTACCACATTTTCACATATGCCGTATGCCTAATATTATTCAAGTCTCTACACAGTATTGAGTATGAGAAGTTTACTTTTACTTTACTTTCATTTTGATTATACTTTTCTTGTACTTTACTACTTTTACCATGGGTGACAGATGTTCTGATAGTCTAAAAAAGAGGTAGTCAAAAAGAGATCATATTATTTGGCGCAATTAATTGAGATAGCAAAAGAATAATTTTTTAGGTTTTTTTTCTTCTCTCTTTTCATAACTGCTGATAGGAATCTAAGCTAAAGGTGTACTAAAGGCTTTCAAAATGCAGCCATCACATCATTCTCGTTGTTTGCAAATTCCTTGCATTTTCTGTTCTACCCTACACTACGCCCAGTTGCATGAGACAAACCAATGTGAAACTTTATATTTTATCAAGTTAGATTTGTGCTGTATTTCAGCCTCAATTGCGATAGCTGAAAGAATGTCATATCATATGCCTCCAAACAATAATGATAATGATAATACATAGCATTTATACAGTGCATAATCATGATCAGGTTATGCTCTACGCGCTTCACAATCAATCTGTGTATAAAGATTTTGTCCAATAAGAATTTAAAAACACTTTAAAGCGTGAAATTTGTCAAGAACGAATGAAAAGCAGCCTGTCACCTGCGCTAATCAATACACAATGGTGTGCTTTAGATAAAAATCCGAAAGGAAGTGACTTTAACATTCTTAAAAGAGATTTTTAAGGCATTCAAAAGACGTCCATATTTGTTTGACGTAAGCACAACTTTTGTAAATATGTAATAAATATGTAAAAACGTTAATTAATATTGAGACTTATTTGTTTCAACATCAGCTTTTAACTGTTTTCTTGTATTTTCACATTCAAGTTTCATAAGTTTTACGGCTCTCGTAACTTTAAGAGACATAAATATCCTAAAAGTGCCTCTTTGAAATTTATGTTGAGCCAATTAATCCAGTAGACTTCATTGAATTTCAGAGTTTGTGAACTGACTCGGGTAGTGTGGAACCGAGGTGGCTGAGGACCGCCGATGATATATTTTTATAGAAAGATTTCATATTCACTCTAGAGCTGTTTATCTATTTCAATCACAGGAATAATCAATCAGTTCATAGAAAGTGTTTTTATGCCCCCCCCCCCCCCCCCCCAAATTTTTTTAAAATAGGCACTTGTTTTTCCTCTTCAAATGGGTCACAACATTTCCGCGATGTTGCTTATGACCTTAATGACACAAAACGATATTATATTATTGTTCCCTTTTTGCTTTGATTTTGTATGTATTACACTTGTTGAAATCATGTCCATCTCTCCCTACATACACAGTGGTTTTTACTAACTGCATGTAGTAATTTGATTTACCGCCATTCTGCACTTGCAGTGAAATCATTCACCTTGTACGTACGAATCATTTTGTGTCGTGATTATTTATGAATGGAATTTATGCACTCATCTTTTCATTCATTCATTCGTTCTGCATTACTTTATCACCTGAATTTGCATCTATATATACTTGATCTGCTGCCAAACGTGCAAAATCTGGATGCATGATTTCAGAAAAAGACCTAAAAATTGAAGCGGTTTTCCTGATAATATGTTGAAAATTAATAATTTAAACCATAATATATTGACAAAATGATACAATTTAGTTACTTTTAAGTTTAAACTTAACATGTTTGTTTTCGTTGTTGAATTTGGTCATAACTATTGAATTTACCCTTTGTCTTTAGAAAATATTTATATAAAAAAGACTGAAATAACCCAACCGTCAGCCACAGCGAAATGTCGGCAATGAAATTAATTTTCTTGCCGAAGGAAAAAAACAATACTGAAAGCCAGACTCGAACCCCCCCCCCATCATCGAAGTGCAATGTCTTAATCTTTCACCCTCTGCGCCTCCTTTGACAGTGAGCATTAGTATAAGTGAAAGAATATATTGGCTATGTGGTAATGTATTCCATACAAAACAAGTAGGGGACGCATTGATGAAAATGAGCTCATGTCTTCAATGATTCAATGAGGTTCATTCACATTTTGCGCTATTTTGTAACGTTGCATTGTACATATTCGTTTAACCCCTTTTTATTGTCACATTTGGGTTAGTTTATATTGTTTTCGTTACCTGCTAATACATTTTTATTTACAGACGTGATACACTTTTTGACTTTGATGTTTGCTCTTCACTTAACTTGTTTTGGCCCCACTTTGACTGTTTACACCAGGAATTTTAATGTTTGGTTGCTGTAATTGGTGTTTTAATTTAGATTTTTATGTTTTCAAATTATGTGCCATAGCAAAACTTTAATTCATTTACTCAACTGTGATTGCGCCGCATGATATTTAATTAATTATAAGAATGTTGTTATGAAAACATGGAAGTTTTTGTGTCCTGACAACAATCACCAAACCAAAAGCAAAAAAACCAACAAAAACAAAACAAAAAAACTAGTGCTGCAGATTAAAAGTTGAATATGGAAGATGGATTGACTATGAAAACCTCTATAACAATAACACTTATAGTGAAAACGGCAAGATTCTTTTAATTTACATTCCTGTAGTATGCAGTTGGGAAATGGGGATACAAAGAAAAAAAAATGGATAGTCTCCAGTAAGAGTGTAGAAATAAGAAAAGAAAATATGATTTAAAAAATGAAAAAAAGAAAAGGATGAAATAAAAGATAAGAATGAAATGAAAGATAGAAATGAATACCTGTTGATAATATAATTGCAGATTTATTTCTAACTTTGGCATCTACTAACTTCTTTATTCTATCTTTTATATTATATAATGATAGAAACATGGAGATTGGGCTTGTTTGATCAAATTAATGCTAAATTAGTATTTTTACGATTTATTTTTTTCCAAAGGTTGGCCAGAGTCCAAATCCAACAGTAACAGTATATCCGGCCACCATGGACACCATCACCCACACGAAGGTCTGTACAGTTCCACCAGCGTCACCCACGACTACAACAGGCACCAGTACATGGCCAGCCCCCAGGCCAGGAATGCCTCACCACAGCCACAGGTAGGCAAACAGTGAGAGCTGTCAGAAGATAAAACTATGAATGTATAAGGGATGAAAGGAAAAAAACAAACCAGAGAAGTTGGTTTGTTATTTTTTCCCTTTAGAACCGTGATTAAACAGTGTAGGGACCAACTCTGTGCCTGGCTGAGGACAGTGTACAAGGGAGTAGGCATCGATATGCAGACCCAGATACAAATGTATCCAGATGAAGTGCAAGACTGTGCCCCACTAGTACACATGGCCTGATACAGAGCTGGAAAATCTATGGATCAAGATTTTTAAGGCAAGCAGGGGATCAGCCCACTGTGCAAAACAGAAGTGACTATAGTAAAGATTCAAGTGTAGAAAATAACTTTTTAAAATTAGAACTTTTCTGTTTCTTTTACCCAGTAGGCTGAGTCATTCAATATCCTTTTCAACTCCCATGGATATTGAATGACCCAGCGAGCCTACTGGGAGATAAATGGTGTAAAGTAAAGTCTTTCAACCTGTATGTGTACGATGATACTAGACTGAACTATAAACTCAACTTTATCTTTGTCTTTTTATGTATTATTATTTCGGTTGTCTTTAGCCTTCACTTGTCGACTCATTGGTATATCAATCCATCCTTCCATCCTTGAAGCTATCTATCCGTCCATCCATCCTTGAAGCCATCTATCCGTCCATCCATCCTTCCATCCACCCATCCATCCTCCCATCCATCCACCCATACACCCATCCATCCATCCACCCCTCCACCCATCCTTCCCTGCATGCATCCATCCTTTCCATTCCAATCCCATTGTAACAGCTGTCCTCTTGGTCTCAGAGCACGGTTACAGCTCCCCTCGCCAAGCCAGAGGCCATTGAGATCGCTGACTACTGTCATGTCAAGGTAAGACAACATACTACTATGGTTATGACAGCTAGTGCATGACTTTTATCTCTATGGAGGGAGGGAGGTAGAGAGAGCAAGAGAGACAGACAGAT
>JARDUL010119161.1:0-11048 GCA_030265205.1 Dirona pellucida
AGAGAGAGAGAGAGAGAGAGAGAGAGAGAGAGAGAGAGAGAGAGAGAGAGAGAGAGTAAAGACTTGGGCTCCATTTTGCGTACCTTGCTTGTTACATCCACTGGCTATCATTTACCTTTTTTTCATTTTCTGTTTGTGTGATTGATAGCTGATTTGCTCCTTTGCTTGGTGGGTCAGTTGTTGTGCATGATTGTCTGTATGAGGGTTTCTAGAAGGCGGGGAGTGGGGCAGAAAGGGGGGTGGGGGGGGGGATATCTTCTTCACCGTATGCGAAAATTAACTTAAGGCTGAAAAGGGTGAGCTCTTTTCGAATATTTTTTTTAACTTATCGTTGCTCGTCTCGGCTGTTGTAGCATGAAGCGGATAAGTCGATGTGGCACGCTCGCATTTATTACATACATTGATTACTCATGATTTAATCTTGACTTCTGCATCACGAACAGAAATGCTTAAAAATCAAAGATTAGGCCTAATGATACTGTGTAACTGCGAAACAAAAAATCATCTGATATTTTCAATATTTAAAAGGGGGAATAATCGTTGTTAGCCTTTTTTAGTTATCTTTTTCGCAATTTTGATTTTACAGTTATGTCCCTTTGCTAAAAGTAAAATTTTGTTTTACAAAATAACAATGATGTAAAGGGATGGGGTGATAAGGCTAAGGTCATTATTATTATAAAGTGAAGCATTTCTATACCTTTAAGATAATCCTATTAAATGGGAACCCGTGTAATGAACGATTTTTCCAATCCAGTAGACGAGGCTTTCGTTGGCAATGCACAAAACATTGACAATTCATACAGACAAAGTGCATTCGGTTCACCGATGGAGCCGGACTCAGATGACCCATCAAAGGGTCAGGCAGGTAGGCAGTAACAACAGATGATTTTGACCAAAAAAACAACACAAAACAACACAAAAGTTAAACTTTAATTGAAGTCTACCTTAGTATCTGAGACGGAATTATAGAATATAGGTATATTTGTTCCCATCAGCGGTCTATATAATAGATTAGTAGTGTCGTAATCATTCATTATCATTTCCTTCCGACTTCTACTTCTAATACTAATACTAATATAGTATAGTAATAGTTCTAACTTCTGACTCTGACTCAGTCTGACTGAAGTCTTAAGTCTACTAACCCTTACTTTAACTTAAACTTTAACTTTAAATCTTAGGCTTAGACCTCTTATATGTTTGTAGTAATCTGAGATTAATAGGGTGCCTCCACTCCTTAGTTAGAGATGCAGTTGAGGGTCTACTCCAATACTATTACTATGGCATGGGTGCATGAGGACGTTACGTGGGTAGAAAGGGAATCGTAAACATATTGAACAAAATGAAGTACATTATAATGATATATGATAATATGGTATGCAAAGTGGATATATGAATCGAGAATAATAAGAGTATTATAGGTCTTATGAGATGCATATTATTTTTAAGTATAAAAGAGATTGATTACATAATTATAAACACAACACAAACGTCTATGGTGAATTACATCATGGTTCCATAATAGGAATACGAGTACTTTGGTCGCATACATCAGTATTGACCAAACACTCACAAATAAACAAACTTCCCATAACAAACCGTTAACTACAGTTACAGCAAGCTTCTTTCATTATCCATCACAAACCGTATTGATAGCTATACAGTGCCCATGACCCATCATTATGAAGAAGGGAACAAGACATGCATGAAGAGCTGACGTATTATGTTACACAGCTAAGAATAAGAAAGTAAGGAAGAGAGGAAAAGGGGGAGATAGAGAGAGGAGAGAGAGAAGAGAAAGAGAGAGAACGATAAATAGACGGGCAGACAGGCAGTCAGTCACACACACTGACGGACCGACAGACAAATAGACAAACGTTCCTGAATGACAGTCACGTATCCTAATCGTTAGGTTTAACAATAGATGACATACAGTCACTCTTATACAGATACGCTGTCAGGTAGGTTGACAGGACGACAGACATAATAGTATATCATACATTGTTCTTATGGATTGGCTTGCGACTTAGTCATAAATGGCATATGTTATCAAAACATACACATAAATACAATAAAACTGGTGACATAGTACTAAAGCATTTTGACAAAGCAGTAATCATAAATCATAAGCGCATACCTGCCAAGAGACCAAGCAGAAACACAAGTTGTCAATTGGACATCAACAAAACTTTATTGTACCACAACAGCTTAAAACATGCGTCTGCTTTCAAACGTGGGTAAGAAAGGGAATGTTTTATCTGAGATTAAATTGGCTGTTGTCACCTGCCCACTGGTCACGTGGTGTGCGACAATACCAGCCCAACTTTATGAGTAAAACCAGGTCCCTTGTCGCACGACTTACTAAAGACACATACTATGACATACTCTATTACCAGAGTAATTAACACACAACTCATAATTCGTTATGAGTTAATTTTACCACACTACATGCTTCAGGAATTTTACAGTTCTTGAAAATACTTTAAAAGAAACAACATAACTTTTATCTGTTCATGTACATGAATAACAAATTGTTTGATAAAAGTTCTCTATTTTTCTATTTTCAGATCAAGTTATAAAATTTACAGGCTTAGGCATTGGAATGGGCAGGTGAGTGGAAAGGAAAAGGCAGTCAGTGTTGTATATAACAAAACTGTATGTAACTCATAAGGCATCTATTCATTTGGAAATAAAGATAATGTCTCCCTAATGTTCCCATGTTGTAGCTTGCATTCTTGTGCTGATCCCACACATTTTCATTTCAAAGTGCCACATGCCTTTTGTATGGTGACACTGTCCTTGTGAATGAAAAGTTTTTAATTGATCTGGTGTGTGGATTTGTTAGTGAAAACTTCCACCTGACTGAAGACCCAAAGGAAACACAAACACAATTAAAGATCTTGCAATCAAGCAGGTCATGTCATATATCACTATATTATCACTGTGCATTGATATGACATGGCATGGAAAAAGTTCTTTACTAACATCTGCATCAGCTGTTGCTTTGTCTTGTTAAAATTTAGCGAAGCAAAGAAGAATGACAAGGAAATTTTAGGTAAAAGCCTGGTTATGTAGAGACAAATTGTTGGGTTTAAAAAAATTAATGTTGCATTTCTTCAGTTCTAGCAAAAGGGAAATTGTGCTATATGAACAGGTAGTGCTCACTGTTTTAGCAGATTTTCCCTCTACAAAGAAATATGGATCTGTCACTGTGATGTTTGCCACACAGCACCACAGTGTAGAATATTCATAGTGAAGGGGATGTTGATGAATTTGTTTTGGATTGTTGTCTGGCCAGTAGTGGAAATTATAAAGTTTTCATTGGTTGGCTGACGCTCATTGGGGATCATTTAGAAACGCAAAACAGATGGTGTTGCATAATGCAATTGATCTCCCAATGCTACAAAAATATGTGCTGATAAAGGGGTAGCTTTGTTTTCCGTATTTATGTATTACCTATATTTACATTATATACTACATTATTCTGCAAATTTGGAAAATTTCTGATGCTAATGCCCCAAAATAATTGCTGTGAATGAGATTTAAGACCGACATTGTTGAGGATGTAAAATATGAATATTTGAGATACACGTTACAAAGATTTTGCTAATTACTTCCCTCTGATCCCTTTTTTTTCAGTGTCATTGCCGAGCATCTGTTGTCACATCCATGCATTGTCTTAAGGCGTCAGTGTCAGGTGAGGGGCTCTACAAGGATAGCCGTAAAGGGCTTATTTTTGCTTTGAGATTATCAGTAAAACAGAGATCAAGTAAACAGTTGTCAGTCATTGACAAGCTAAAAAAAATGACCTAATAAAATCACTGCCCACCTGAAACATGAATCATTTCCTTACTAACGACACAAGTTTTTTCCTATTTTGAAAACTAATCGAAAAGCCAATGGATAAGCTTGCGTTTGAAAACTTTCAATTTGATACCATTAAAAAGGTACAACCTATAAAACTCATAACAATAACATTGCTATATATAAAGATATTACAGTCATGGAGAGTGGTGTAAATCATAGATGAGAAGTGTCCGCTATTTAGCGGATTTCCGCTGAAATTAAATTTTGGTTTCTCCGACTTCTGCTAAAAGGAAAATATTCGTCACTCTCGAATCTGAAATTTGCACTTGGGTATGGATTTCTGCGAATGGCCCGAGAAAGCAATTTTATGGACGCCATTTTGAACTTTACTAGCCAGTCAGTCAGTCATTCAATCAACCTTTGAAACATGATGTCCAGTAAAGGTGTAAATGACATCTTGTCGACTAAATGAAACAGATTGAAATGTTGGAATAGTGGGATTGGTGTGACAGAGAGTTGAAGAAAAGAGCATTGTAAAATTTTCTAGGAAACTGTCAACACCTGAAAGTAGTTGCTGTGCACTCTGTAGAAAAGATGTAGTGTACACGAGCAATGCTTGTTCCGTAGACTTCCCCATTTAGACACACTCATCGGCACAGAAGGCACATAACACACACACAATCAGGGATATTTTCAAGGTGTCTAAAGTAACACACAACAAACAAAAGAGCATCATGTATTGATAATACTACATTAGTTGTCACAAATAGAGTATTGCTGTGTCGTTGATGGGTCATTGATCTTAGTATCTGTAGTACACATCCCTCATGCACAGCTGTCGTAATAGCATTATTAGTATTAGCAACACACAATATGATTTTTTTTTCAGTTCAAGTTGCAACATTATTTACTTTTGTCTATTTTGGTGTGTAACACATGCAACAAACAAACTAGAATCATGTATAGATGATACTACACTAGTTGACCGGTCAATGACATTGATATCTGCCAGAGCTATCGTATTGTTGTATGCTAGTGCTGTTGGCTTTCTGACCGGAGGGAATTGTCTGCATTGATATTTGAAAACGAAATGCATGATTACCTAATGTTTTTGTCATGGTGACATGAGAATGGGCCGAGTTGGTGGCCACATGCTATATCCTCCTCCTCCACCTACTACTACTACTGTATGCATTTAAGAAAGTATACACGAAACTCAGTTATATAAGGTGTGTGATCAATGCACCCGGTAGATTCGATCTGATTGAGGGACAAACAGACTGGAACAAATAAGCTATCCCCTGCCTATCACATTGAGAGTATTTCCAAACTGAAAGAGGCAGAACATGCTGGAATAGTTTAGCTGTCGAAGGCAACTACAATAGTTGTCATCAGGTCTAAGGATGCCGAATTACCTATTATCGATAGCGACAGCAATAGCGTGAAAATTAGTGTGTTGGTCATTATTTACTTAATTACAGGTAAAACTTTCTGAGAGTTGTTGACACTATATACTTAACAAAGATACTACCAAACCTCACACACATACACCCTCACACACCCCGCCCTCACTCACACCCCCACATACACACACTCTCCCTCTCCCTCTTTCTCTCGAATTTTTCATTGAAAAAGCCTTGAAGTGTGTTCCTGCTAATTATATTAGATATGTTATTACTGTTATTTGTAATTTTGATCCATCATTTTTTTTCGATTGCGTCAGCAGTACGGTAAATTTTCCCCCTAAATCACTTTTTCCAATTCTCATCTATGGTTAATAGCAATTGTACATGACTTTGCACCATGTAAATTAAAGTGTGTCGAAGAGCATCAGTTATTTGATCAGCTTATTGCTTGTCTTCTTCAGGTTCATCATACAGGAGCCTGGTACCACCTTACTCCCATTTCAATATTTCAGACTGTGATCAATTTGCATCGCACTCAGGTAATTTATAATCAGACTTTATTGACCTTGTTTTCTATTGATATCAGATTGTGAGAAAAGGAAATTCATACTTTAAAACATACCTTATTTTAAAGTATGAATTTTATTTCTTTTCCTTACAAGATATGTTTAAAGACATGAATTTTATTTCTTTTTCTTACTCGCGTAAATTATTTTTATATGTGTTGGTGCTGACTTCTCTCTCATTAAGGTCAATTAATATTTTCACATTGTCCATTTAAATGATATCGTTTTCTTATAGATACAAGATGGAATTTATATAAATACTAAACTAGCCTCCTCTTTTAATGGCTTTTGATAAGTTTTAATTTCTATAGTGGATGGACAGGTCAGGACACCATACAACTTGGCACAAGCAGCTTGGTTTGGTTTGTAGGACAGTGGTGATTAATTCTAACCGACCAAACAGTTTTTGGTCGGTTAGAATTAATGACCATTGTCCGATGAACCAAACCAAGATGCTAGTACCAAGTTGTCCACTGTCCTGTCCCGTCTGGAGTCTCATCCCTCCACTATATTTCTTTTCATTTTTTTTCTGTAGGATTATTACTGCGAGTACATTTTATATTTTGTTAAAATATTTTGAAGGGTGCTATGGTTTTATGGAAAGGTTTGGGAAGTGTTTACATGGTGAAAGGCGTCGACATGGCATCAGAATCCGTTCTAAGTGAGGTCACATCCTTTCCTCGGTGAGTTTTGATATTAACACTGTATGTTAACTCTAATGTTTGATTGTATAAAAATCGTTCTGTGCTAACATCTATCGCATAAATTTGCGTTGCCATTTTCTTGTCTAATGACTTGTATGACACAAACTATTTTCAATGTAAATTTAATGTCCAAGCGGAGAAGTGATGAAACAGAGAAACAGAATGTGTTTTGTAGACTTTGTCTCATTGAATAGTTTGTTAAAGAACCTTGTTATCTGATTTTGAATGACATTAGTTTTAATACTAGATCGAGTCAAAACTTTGATAATTTTAAAGTAAATTTAAAAACTTATTTTTTTTGCCAGTGTTTTTGAAACTTGGTTTGCTGATTGAATATTTTACTTTCTTTTTCGCCCTCAATTGCACTCGATGTTTTGAATTGTATTTTTTATTGTCAACCTTATTACGTATGCTTTGATTGCTATGATAATGACATTGTAATGCGCCGCTGAGCACTTTAGGGTGAAAGTTGAGCACTATATAAATTCACTATTTACATTTTACATTTATATGTAATGATCATTAATACATGATGGTTCAGTGATTACTCAACTCACTTGAATTTCTGTCCTGTTTCTTTTGACATCCTTTTTTATTTCAGGGCAGTGTCCAGGCATAGTACCCTTAAAAAATATGGTGGACATTTGCTTCTAAAAAGGTAATATTAGTTATCCTGAAATTTCAGCAAGTTGAATTGATGTAAGATATGGGCCGTTGTAAGAAGTGGAAGTTATTCTAAAACTATTTATATTTGTTCAAGCTAATTTTATTTGTTGATGTTATTCTCTTCAGATTTAATAGAAGTAATTGTGCTATTGATTTAACATGTGACAATGATTGATTTTGGGGTTTAGGTTTTATTTTTCATCACTTCATATTCACAGGACGTGAAGAAACCTCACCAATTTCAAATATGTGAATGTATTCCCTCTTGCTAGCATGCTATCGTATTGCTGGTGACTTTTGATTTTAGTCAAGCAATTGTTTAAAAAGAAGAGATGTATTATTGTTTTACAGCTTCCATCTTGGAACACTTTTGAGTCTCATTTTTTATATATAGTGCAATATTTAAAAATGATAATCATCAAGCATTATGAGAATCTCAGCTGACCTTGAAGATTGAAATACTTGTCAGGTTTTATAGTCTCTCGTGCCAAACATCTCACACAATATTGTCTAAGATGACTTTCCCATCTTATAACCTTAATGTTGTTGGGTTTGGGTTTTTTTCAGCTTGTCATTTGCGGTAACATCTCCATTTTATGCTGCAAGCCTAGTTGAAACTGTGCAGGTAATTTTGTGCTCTAATTCCACACAAGAAGTTTGTTTTCACTTTCATCATTTGTTGCATCATCAAGTATTTTAACAAATCAATCTTTAAGCCTGATGTAAGCTACAATTACTTTTATTGATGCTTATGTTTTCTCCTCCACATAGATTTTATAGATATATACATTAAGATACATTATCAGGGGTGTAAATCTTTCAGATTTTGTCTGATTTCAGACCTTTTGCTTTTTCCTCAAATGGTTTTCCACTTTTTTTTTTAAAGGCAGCACCATTCAATTCTTAATCACAAAATAAATGTTACCTATCACACAGTGTTTCTGTGCACATGAATAATTCTAATCGCTTACAGCGGTCCAAGTTGATGAGTTTGTGTAAGTCAGTCAAATACATACATAGACGAACCCAACACTGCATTCACCCTTTGCCGTCAGATTTTTTATCTGATACTTTTCCACTGAAAGCAAACGAATACACACTGACTGTCAGATTAAAATCTCTGACCACAGTCGGAATGCATCCCACTCGATAATTGGAGAACACACACGGGGGAAATCATTGTGGTTATGGAACACACATCAGACTAATGACCTGACGACTATAAAATTATCTTCACACACGGCGGTGTGAAAAGACACACGTCGACTGGGCTCGTGTCTTTGAGGTTATCAAGTGGTGTTGTGATAGAGAAGATGGGTGAACGTTGGTCTTACGTGTGGAGTGTGGAGCATTGCCTGCACATTTGTTGTAATTTAAGTAAATTCTGCAGCGATCGCAGAGATGAGACATCTTAACATACGGAGCGTCGCATGCACATTGATTTATTATTGTAGTAAATGCAGCGATCCAACAGAGTTAAGACAAGTGGGCGGTTTCATCACCGAAGTGTCATCGTTACTGCTGACGACACAATATGGGTGGGGGTGGGTGAGGTAATTTCTGTCACATCGTCCGTATAGTTGATTAAATTCCTAGCTAATCACATTTTGGATGCAAAATAAATGTCTTCTTGGGACACTTTTCACTTCATATTTATTTGGAAATATTTCTATTGATTGTCAGGAATTCTGTTTTAAACTTACCATACTGTACATCTTCAAGTTAAATTAGTTGCTTTAGTTTATTGTTGATTTGTTATAAAAATGTACGTTAAACAATGAAAATTTGTGGATCGCGACTCGCCAGTTAATGTAATTGACACTATGTCCAGGAACAAATTAAGATGGGACTGGTTTTGTTTAAAGGACGTTAATGGTGAGTTTTTTCAAATTATTTGAGAAAACTATAGGGATATGGTGTTGCGTAGTAGTGATGTTATTGTAAGAATGTAAGTCTATTTTTGGACTTGCTCATGTTTTCAGATTTTTTTTCCGTTTGCCATCTACACCCCTGCATTATGTAGCCACCATGTAACATTCATCTGTCTGTATGAAAAGTTGAGCTGTAAGCCAAAAATTTATCCATTTAAAATCTCATTCTTTTGCAACTCAAAATCATAAACATAATAACAAAATTGTTTTTATGTGTCATGTTCCAATCATTTGGTTTTTTTTATATTAAATTTAGATAATGCAATTTATTTTTCCTCAATCAGAGTGACATTGCAAGCGAAAGGCCAGGCATACTGGATGTTCTGTTTGAGGGTGTGGCTCGTGTGAGTGGGTGGGGTCAGCCCCAGACCTCCAGACTGGTGCCAATCTGGCATCTAGCTCTTCCCACCGTTGTCTTACGTCTGTCTCACTATGTTGTGAGCTCCATTGCCCAGTTTACTGTCCTCTCAGCTGTTCACTTGGAGCAAGAAGAAATGAGGGTAAGTAGGCATATATGAGACGGCCATTGCAAGGATGATTATGCTTTCCTCTGGACAATATTGTGCATTCTGAAGTGGCAAAATTTGAGAGGGCTAAACACTTGGGTTATATTACTCTCTTTTTTAAACGTACTATTTGAGCAGCAGTGAACAATATATTGCTCTTGTCCATTTAGAGGAATGAATGTGTCACAAGCATGTACGATAAACAATTGTGAATCAGAATGTGAGTTGCGCAGTGCTAAAAAAAGGTTAATAGCAAGATCAGAAAAATGAGCGTGGCCAGCATGGGGTCCGTTACTCAACTCGTCCGTCATCCAATGAGCTCAACAATATTATTTTACCACTTAGAAATTATTATAGTTTGGAGGTTTAGTTATGCCCTAAGCCTGAAAACTATAATGACTTCTAAGCAGTAATGATTTAAAGATATCTATGTTTTCTTGTGATCTAATTTCCTCAGGGAGAGAATTCCAACATAGCTAAAAGATTTTACCCTTTAACCCTTACATTGCCACCAGTTTTTGACCCTAATACCGTCTGGTTGCCACCTCATTTTTCATTTTTTTAAATTACATGCTTCACAAATAAATTCACAACTCGTAAACTAAATTAGATAGCCTGTTGGAATTTTTTACACTTACTTTGTCTAGAATCTGTAACGTGGTGATAAACAGTAGAATTTTTAATTCGCTCTGTTTTGAGTAGAAACAATTAAGGGTCAGTGAAAAAAAAGAGTTAAAACGATGAAGATTTTGTTGAAAAAAATATTTCGATAGCGAAAGCAGGTCGGCTACAAAGGGATGTTACTTACGATAATTAGCCGGGTCGTACTTTTCTGTATTCACCTTTTATCTACAGTTGTAATCGGCAACGTAAGGGTTCACATGGTATTTAGATCAAGCTGTGCTCAGTTGCTTGAGCTCTAATGCAATTACAGACTTGTGTTTTAGTAGCTACCTAAAGGAGGTTAGACATAATAAAGGGTGTAGTGATGAAAGGCATGCTGCTGTGTGCTCATTATTACTATGACTTGGTATTTTTAAAATATATATATTACATCTTCAATCCAAATGAACGTACAACATTTTGATATTTTCACAAACATTTCTTGATATGAAATTGTTTTAGTTGAAAACCTGGTTCTCTTTTTTTTCAGGAGCGGCACGGTGGTGATAAGAAAGGCCCTAGTGTGTATGAGACTTATTTTCCAGATTTGCTAGCAAGCTTCACTGGTGGTGTTATGGCTGACATTATAACCTTTCCTTTAGAAACAGTCCTGCATCGACTTTATGTTCAGGTAACTTGTTTCCGTATTCCAAAACTGTTTGGTTTTTTTAATGAGTAACCTGTTCTCCCAACATGTTTTGATATATTTGTGTTAGTTATTTTTCATAATAATAATGATAATAATAATAATGATAATAATAATGATAATAATAATAATAATAATAATAATAATAATAATAAT
>JARDUL010119383.1:0-11045 GCA_030265205.1 Dirona pellucida
CCGAAAAAAAATCATAATGACCCCCCCCCCCCCCCCCAAAAAATAAACCAAAACCCCAACAAACAAACAAACAACCCATGTTGCAATAAATAAATTTGCACCAATAAAATATTACGTACCTCATTCAAACAGAAATTGGTGTCTGAATCCTTTGCCGATAAAAGATAAGATATATAGATAGTCCTTATATATATGTGTACAGGCTCACAGACTTTACATCATCCCCCCGCCCCCCCCCCCCCCCCCCCCGGGGGGCCCTTGCCATTCAATAGTATCCCTCTCAACTCCCACGGGGAGCATACAGTAGATAAGTCTGTTAGTCCCACCATACTAACATACTGACATACATGTCTCTGCTAGTAGCTTGGTGGTTGGGGGGGGGGGGGGGGTTACGAAATAACTTGTCCTATTATTGTCTGGCTGGCTAGCGTCTTGCTGGCGGTTTTGCATCACTTCTGATTGTTAGCCAGAGTGAGGCTTGATACGTAAGCTAAAATCAACTGATACAACGAATAATTAAGTGAGCGGGGACACAGAACCATTTCGCTATATGCAAGTATTTTGTTGTAAAGGTAGGGGCAGTTTCGTAATAAACACTACAATTTACAATAATCAAACAAACAAAATACCCTGACTTTTGAGGCTTTTTGACGTACCCGCTAGTTCCGTTGTAAGGGTTTTCGTTGTAATCATTTTTGGAGTGTGCTTCAGCGTTTCTGTCCAGTGTCCAGCGCCCATATTCTATAATCTCTATGAAGCTGGTCCAGTGTCCAGCGCCCATATGAAGCTGGTCCAGTGTCCGGCGCCCATATTCTATAATCTCTATGAAGCTGGCCCAGTGTCCAGCGCCCATATGAAGCTGGTCCAGTGTCCGGCGCCCATATTCTATAATCTCTATGAAGCTGGCCCAGTGTCCAGCGCCCATATTCTATAATCTCTATGAAGCTGGTCCAGTGTCCAGCGCCCATATTCTATAATCTCTATGAAGCTGGTCCAGTGTCCAGCGCCCATATTCTTGCATGAAGCCCGCTAAGGGGGTATGCAGATGTCATAAACTCTTAGATTTTGAAAACATCAAATAATTCTTAAATTTCCCAATCAATATTATCGTTTTTAATTCAAATGTTGATTATAGACTGACAAAATTCACTTGTACCAAAGTAATACTAATATAACAATAATATGTACTAGGTCCACGGAAACTAAACGTATTCCACTCTACAACAGCAGTCAGCAGTGCCCAGTCCTGAGACAATTTAACCTTCTAGTGCTCTGGGAAGAACAATTTGATTTTTATAAAACTCACTACAAATTAAATGGACAGAGACTATAGATGGTTCCAGTGTGTTTCTTTTGTATCAGAACCATTTAAAAAATATATTTTATTTCAGCATGAGACATATTTGGTACATTGGGCAGTTAAGGAACAAAAAACAATGAGCCAAATTTGGCACACTGGGCACTAGAGGGTTTTAATATGGTTGATTGCGCTAAGTTTTTGTTCTCCCTTTTTTTGTTCTTTTTTCTTTCTTTTTGTTTCTTTGTGTGTTTGTTACTTGTATGTCGCAATGCTTAAGTGATATAATGATTGACATGTGCTGTCGTTTGAGTTGAATTATAAGAATATGTTGTGGTTTACCTGTTTATTTCGTCCAATATATAACGATGAAGATGACGATAACTTATATGGGTCTAAAGTCGGTATCCCCGTACGATTAAAGGATAAATATGTCGTCATTCATCCTCCGGCAAGCCGTGTTATTCAATGTCGTTCTCAACTCCACGTTGAGCATACAGTATGGTATCCTGTTAGGCGCATCGCACTGGCGCACTGACAATATATTCTCTACTTGTTGCCGGTTTCTCATCTACACATGAGTCAGGTAATTTAAACAAAATGTGTAATGAGTCTTTAAAAAAAAACAACGTCATGCCCAGAAATTACAGGATTTGAACATGGGAATCACGATATCAAGTCCAGTAATCTAACCATTCGGCCACTAAGTGATAGCAGAACAATACCAGTACATTTGTCAATTTTGCTCTTTCTAAATATGTTTGCTTTTGGGGGGGGGGGGTGTTCTTTACTTTGTGTATAATTTTCAGTTTATGTATGGTAGCCTTGTCCGTGTTTCACGATTAAGTACTATGAAGAAAAAAGGCGAAATGTTTTCTAGTTCATTCCTCTCTACTGGGCGTTAGGTTACCGGTGTTACTGAAATACTTGGTCATGAAAATTATTGCGACAGATACTGATTCTTTTTAACACTATCAGCTCAGAATACTCGTACTTGATATAAGTAGTTTTATGTATCGAATATTTATTTGTACATGTTTTTACCAACTTCCGGCCTAATCTGACCTGACCTTTGAAGTACACTTCTTTTCTCACATGTGAAGTCCTGTAAATTGTAAACGAGTAAAATGGATCCCAAAAAACTTGCCGACTTAGCCGGGCGACTTAGACAATCTGGTGGAAAAGGTGTTGGAGCAGGATTGGGTTTAATTGCACTAGCTGGTGGAATCTATGGACTAACCCAATCTATTTACACCGGTAATTAATCTAGATAGGACATAGACAACAGTGCATAAAAAAATATCAATGATCGAATGTCATGTTTTTGATTTTGTCTGATGAAATAACAACAACATTGACTTCACTTCACTTAGGTTGCTGGTATTGATTGTTAGCAATTACAGACTAATCTATTGTGGGATATAAAAACAAGGCATGCATGAAACAGTAGTATTGCTGGGATTGGTGTTACAATGAACCCCTAAGGCGAGCGAGCTAGTCTGTTCTGTGGCAGGCAAAATTATTAATAAATTTAAGAATAAGAAGAAACATGATGGAAAATGACCTGAACTTGAACTGAACTGATGATGATAATCAACCTGAACTTCATCTCAATGTCAAATGAGATCTCTTTGTTTGTCTTATAAATTTATATCTTCTTTCATCTGAGGCAGGAAATATTCATGAATTTTATGAAGTAAAGACTAGATGAATAGTAGAATGCAATTTGTCAAAATTGTCTCTTTCATCATTGTCATTGAGTCATTGTCAAGTTCAGTCTCAGTACTCTCAGTCTCAGTCTCAAGTACAACAAGTTTGCACTCAGACTCCTCCTCAGTGTAAACTACTGAACTGACTGTTTTGACTGTAGGCGACTGTGTCCTAGAAAAAGATATTACAGTTATTTATTTATCATGTTATTAATATTAGTCGTGTTTGTTTAATTTTGCCTGTTTTGTGTTGGGTTTTTTTACATTTGAAAATATTTGAGTTTCATGTTTTCACAATATTATATCAGAATCTAAGACTCTAGGGTCTAAGTCTTCTTAATAAGATGTTGGTCCAAGTCCAATAATATCAATAAAACAAAAATTATTGCATATATTTTATTTTTACTACTATACTACTATTACTACATAGGTCTAGGCCCCCATATAAAGTTAAGGTAGCGTCGATTGGCACCGAGTCATGCTGTGTCAATTGACAATAACACAGGTAAACGTCAATTGGCACCGAGCGGTATCGAGGTACTTACTCGGTCACAATTGACAGAGCGGTATCAAGGTACTCAGTCACAATTATGTCGATTTATAAAAAGCTAATCAAACCAAGATTAAAATTGTTTTAATTTTATTTCTACTTCTACCCCAATTAGAAGCGAAGTTATTAACAATTTCATTGACTGACATTTGACAGAAAATTAGTGTTAACAGTGCATCCATTTTTAGAGTATGTAAATTAGCTTTGTGTACACGTCACAAAACTGAGCCAATGGCTGAAGCGGTATCTGAGTCAGTGCGATTTTGATTGGTGATGGCCTGCCGGCATATACAAAATGGCACCGTATCAGGGTTTGATTGATCGAGCGACTGTTTTGTGAAGGCTTGAAATATACAAGTGAAGCATAACAACTTCAAATTTGCTTGAATTCGGTGACAAAAAGGTTGAGGTAGTCAGAATTTGTCAGCTCAACGATTTTTACAGCTTCGGTAAATTACGATATTTACCTGAACATAGTATTAATATCTCCTCAGATTTTCTCAGGAATACTATTATGGGATAGCGCATTATAAATGCTCGAATCTGATTGGTCATTGGTCACAAACACTGCGACATTGAACATGATATTATTATGACTTTGAGCTGAGGCAACCAAAATCGGTGAGATGTATGAGAAATAATGCCACACTGAACTGAAGAAAAGAAAATTCCAATTGACGATTACTTGTTATTGTCATTTGTGACCGAGTGCCTCGATACGGCTCGGTGTCAATTGACGCTTTCCAGTGTTATTGTCATTTGACACCGAGTCACTCAGTGCCAATTGACACTACGTAAAGTTAAAGACAGGGAGACAATGTGACAGTTCATCTCTTTTATTCACATGCTTTTTTGTAAACAAATATATTTCGGTGAGAGTGTGTTAATAAATTCTCTCCTTTTTTTACATTTCAGTGGAAGGTGGTCACAGAGCAATTATCTTCAGTAGGATTTCTGGAATTAAGCCTGACATCTATGTGGAAGGATTGCATTTTAAGTATGTTGTTTTGGCAATGTTTGATGTCCATCCAGTTATATAGTATATGATCACCTGTAACAACTGATTGTTCTGCAGGGGCTATGAGCAGACTAACGCTTATATTTAAGCCGAAATAGCCTCTATATATATGTCTCTCAACTAACTCGCTATGTTGGTATACATGAAGAAAATTTAGTCTGGAATGTTCCGCTATTACTATTACCTTCTAACTTTTTATGTCCTTGATGGGGGGTGGACTTAAAGGCAGATTTGTGGGTAACATGAGTAAATGAAAACAACATTGCGTCTAGACATTGATATATGGTCGGTTTTTTTCTAAAAAACATAATGAAAGAGGTGTCTATTTCAATATACACACCGAATAAAATGGGAAATGTAGAAACGATCATTTCAAAATGATGCAAGTTATGCTCATCATGAGTTATATTTGACCTATGATACACAATGAATGTTAGTGGTCTAAAAATAAAATCAGTGGAGAGACAATGAATGCCATCTTTTCAATTAAGAAAGTCATGAAAGACATGTTTGTTTCATTGCTAACCCAATAAAATGATAATGTAGAAGTAATTTGCTTTTAAAATGATAGCATTTTCGTTTATAATCAAGTTATTTTTGATACTCCGCGGACATTATAATGCATACTGATGGTAAACAAATGTATGTAAGCAAGCACATCCAAATTATTATACGAGATTAATGTATTTATTCTACAATAGTCCATTGTTTCCTTTTTTGTAAACAAGTGTTATTATTTGAAGTTTATAAAGATGGCTTTGACTTGGTGAAAGTATTATATATATAGAGAGAGAGTGCGATGAATATAGTGCTGTGAATTATCTTTTTTCTATAATTTTTGGTACTTTTTTTTGTGAATGACTATTGATTATATATATATGAATGTATTATTTGTAAAGTATTTATTCTCATTTGTCTTCTCCAGGGTGCCATGGTTCCATTATCCAATAATCTATGACATTCGATCAAAGCCTAGAAAAATATCATCACCAACAGGAAGCAAAGGTAAGTTTGGTTACTTATACTATATATTATATTATAGATGCTTTCTGTCAATTGTATGATTTCTATTTTCAGTTATAATGTCATTTATAAACATTGACTTTGATTTTTAAATATCACCCTTTTGTGCTTCACGTGATTTCCGAGCGAGATAAAACAATCTGATGAACTCAGGGCCACTGTTTGTTAGTATCATAATGCTTGAAATATATATGTAGCATTTGTGGATTGGTGATGAAATATTAAACCAGTAGAGAACAGCAAATGTGAACGTCTATTTTGAGGTAGAACAAACATTTGAAGTGACATATTATTACTATTAGCACCCTTCTGAAATCATTGTAAACATTTTTTTAAAGATGCCATGGCAATGTGCTTTGTTTATTTTTTAAGCATTATGATACTAATACATCTTTGCCTTGAGTTCATCGGATTGTTTTATCTCGGAAATTAAGTCGTACCTATTGTACCACAACCTGTCTCCCCGTCTCCCTTGCATTTAATTTGTTTTTATTTAAGATCACGGTCCTTCCCCAGCAAGTAGTTATAATACCCTTAATAGTGATAATGCATTATCATATATATTTATTGTGGTCTCTTGACTCTTTTGGGCTTCAACTTCAATGTTATGTTTAACAAGCATGTATAAAAGAGAAAATAATTCTTTACAATCCACACAGATCTTCAAATGGTGAATATAGGTCTCAGGGTTTTGTCACGTCCCAGCGCAGCAAGTCTGCCCCAGTTGTACAGACAATTGGGAACTGACTATGATGAGAGAGTACTTCCTTCAATTTGCAATGAGGTGACTATCTTTGTACATTTAATGCAAATGACGTGTACGCTTTACAGCTCACTATTGGTGGATTTCCACTGTTAGAATTTAGTTATGACCCAGCTGCTGTGGGTGTTTTTTTGGGTTTTTTTACACACCTCGCTTTTGGAAACTGGGATACCAACACAGCATATTTTAGCACCGTCTGTGGCAAAATTTTACAATTTCCTTTTATAGATGACGGTGATGAACCCTACTGATGCAGATACTTTTTTGTTGGCCCACTGAAAGGTATATCACAGTACTTCATTGGGATGTGATTTTCCTGCTGATCCACACAACTCTGTGGAGAAGTAAGCATTCTGCTTATTTCGACATGCTTTTTAGCTTGACCATTTTTCCTATATCACTATATTGTTGAGCTAACTGGACGACATTATAAGAATAATTATGACAATGTATTGTTTACTGTCTGTTGTTTTCTTTTACTTTTTTAAGCTTTTGATTTTAATTTGTCATTGAATCTGGTTTTTGCAGGTTTTGAAGAGTGTTGTTGCCAAATTTAACGCCTCGCAGCTAATCACCCAGCGTCAACAGGTTTCTCTTCTCATCCGTCGTGAGCTCACACAGAGAGCGATAGACTTTCACATTATTCTTGACGATGTTTCTATTACAGAGCTGAGCTTTGGAAGGGAATATACTTCAGCTGTCGAGTCAAAACAGGTGAGTCATTTATATTCTTTATTAATGGAAGTGAAAGCCATTTTTCGTTCACTGTAAACTTGTCCTGTCATTGGATTGATTAGAAATATTTCAACCCATTGCATGAACCATGAATCAAATGTGGTACATTTTGTATCTAAGTCCTCTAGCCTAAATACTACATTGTGTTATCAAGTTATCCACCTGTGACACATTGAGGACACAGATAATCATGAATTTGTTTAACAATTAAAAGCTGTAGAATTAAACATTGTTCTTGTGATTTTTTTCTGACCGTTTGAAATTTTTATTTTAATGCAAACCACACTGAACCTCTGCCTTGCTTGTGCTTTTTGTGACAAGATATATTTTGCACATGTCTCAAGCACATTACAAGTACAGTCATTTCCCTCAGACGATAGCATTAGTCAAGTCTATTTATGTTTACCGCCGGTCATGTGTCGAGCATTACTCAATCGATGAATATGTCGAGCCACTGGATCGCATCCTCCACAACGAGGCTAACAATAGACTAGCCAAATGAGCATGGTTGTTGAGTAAGCGCCGTACATCAGCTAAAACACCTGTGTGAATGGTCCATGGGAAAAGCGATTACCGTCGATTATGGTGACTCGTTGTCAGCTTACATAACAATAGACTTCAATTACAATAGCCAGGTCGGTTTCAAACGTCGTTTGCTCCTCCTTTCACACGTCAACTTGAAAAAACTCAGGGTTAAGTGGGCATAGTTAATTGATTAGTTTTAATTTCTGATTGATGCGTTTCTTTTAATGCGTGGGCAGAAGGACCTTATAAAATCACTCCGATACAATTTATGTCAGTTGCAATTTCTTATCTCAAGATACATGTTAACAACAAAAACAAACAGCCAAACCAAATTAAAATCTGATTAAAAAAACACCAAACAAACAAAAAAAAACAATTATAAAAAAACAAACAAACAAATTTCCCCGCCTTAGACAGGTTTGACTGTATAGATTATTCATATGTCTATTTCCTGTATCACCAGGTTGCCCAACAAGATGCCCAGAGGGCGCAGTTTTTGGTAGAAAAGGCTGTACAAGAGAAACAACAGAAGATTGTCCAGGCTGAGGGAGAGGCAGAATCAGCCCAACTTATATCCTTTTTTTGTGTGTAGAGAAATTTGTTTTCCCTTCAAAGCTCCCACTTGAAGTACCTTGGTTGCAAAGAGGCAGCACTTGTTAACATGCAAGATGATTATTAATTTCGCTGCAACTGCAAGTTGCCAACTGCTTGCCTAGTGGGAAGCTGGTAGTGTAGTGGTTAAGTCACTCACCTTTGGTTGCGGGTTAAAATTCCATTTGAAGCACTGGATTTTTTTTCTCACGACCTTAATTAAAGTTAGCGGCTATCGTCTGGGCTGTTCCGGTCAACCCTCAGAATAGACCCTAAGGACAAATTTCCCCCTGGGATGAATAAAAGGAAAAGGAATTTTTTAATTAGTTTATTTAGTGAGTGAAGAAAAATATTTTTACCACAGCTTGGTTCAAACGTGTCATCTTTGACAGACTGTCTTTCATCAAAATGGGATGATGGTAGAGGGGTGAATAAAGAAATATTTTCCCCTTCACACCAAATTTGTCTTACTGTGTTAAAGTTCAAGCCAGTATTTTCTTTTAGTCCATTTTGCTGTTTGTTGGATCTAGTTTTGGGTTTTGTTTATTTAATTTTGTTGTGGACTTTTATGATTTTCCTTAACTTTCACACATTGGTCAGGCTGTGAGTATAAATCCTGGCTACCTGAAACTGAGGAAGATCCGGGCTGCCCAGAACATTTCAAGAACAGTAAGTTTGTGCACAAGTGCCACTTTTACTAATTTCTGTTTCATTTTGTCCTGGCTCAGTATTGCTTCCTCCTTTCTACATCCTTGCTGTGGTTTTGAGAAAATCGAGAGTGGGTCAATATTTGGGCAACATATTTTGTAGTATTTTAATTGATGGTTCCATATATATATATATAGCAGCATGTTATAACATTTGAACTCGCTCACTCACTAACCAAGATCAGTTTGGGGTCTCACCTGTATGAAATGGGGGCTTGGTTTAAAAAAAAAAAAGTACAAATTGCTATAAAAATTTCTTCGAAGGTTTCAACTTCAGTAGGTCATTATTGACGAATTTTCATGTCAAGAAATGGACACCCAATTAAGTTTTGATAAATAGTGAAACAGTTTTTAAAATAAAGATATTTTGTGACATTATAAATATAAAGTCTTAGAAAAGTAGGTGGATAAAGGGATTCTTCATGATAGAAATTCCCAATTGTCATTACGTTGGATAAACGTTTATATAGTTCCCACCAGTTGTAACATAAATGTATTGATTTGTGTCTTATGTATGATCTAATGATATATTTATAAATGAAACTTAATTTGATTAGGATATATTGTAATCCAGATATTTTTTGTGTCATCCTATCTTAGATTGCCCAATCCCAGAACCGAGTGTATTTGAATGCGGCATCTTTGATGCTGAACATTGGCGAGGAAAGCTTTGATGCAGCAGCAGAGTCACTCATGAAGAAGAAGAAATAAAATCATAACATGGGAACCAAATTTATTTCCAACAGTGCTATTTTTAGCTGTGTTACTTCCATAAGCTTGATTTGATGATTTGGGGATTATTAGTAGAACTTTGCAAAATAAGATTATTGTTTTTCATTTTAATCATTTCCCTGGATATAATTTTACAATGTTTTGTTATTGTAATTGTTATTTCAAGTTTTTGGGATGGTTTGTTTTGTTTGGGTTATGTTTTTTTCTTTAGAGGTTGGTAAAGTAAAAATAGTCATTAGCTCTGCACCTTTGGCAGGGGTTTTTGGCTTTGTTTTTTCGGATCACAACTTTAGATGATAACGGAGCGATAGCACAATTATGTAGGGAAAAAGATGACCTGTGTTAAGACAGAATTGATGTTTAGTAAGCCTCACTGTTTGAGCAGTCATCAGTGCTGTAGTAGTATCTATACTTGTCTATTGTTTAAATCATGTTTGAACACTGTAGTAGTATCTATACTTGTCTATTGTTTAAATCATGTTTGAACACTGTAGTAGTATCTATACTTGTCTATTGTTTAAATCATGTTTGAACACTGTACATTGTAAATGAAATAATCATAAATATGGAAGTACTGATTGTTAATGTACGAAACATGAGGCAATTTTGGTGGGTTTTCCTTTTTCTGTGGTGTTTTTATTTTGTATGACATTATTGATATAATAGTGATATTGATATTCAGTTTGAGAGAGAAAGACATGTTTGAATTTATTGTAATTACAAATTCTCGGTGTGCTACAATTGTGAAAAGTTCATTACCAATCATTGTGATTTGTCAGAGGATGAATGGATACAGAAGGAGACAGCTGTTGTTATCCATTTCTTTGTTAGACAACTGGGTTTGTAATTAAAGTTTTTCTTAATTTTATGTACTGACTTGATTTCTGTTGTTTACTTATATGTTTTCGTATGAACATGTTTTCTTACTTTCAGTTACTATGAGTTACAGTTCAATAAGGTAAAAATACATCAAGTGAAATACACTGTATTCATTTTTAAAGGTAGAGAATATGCAATTTAGAATTTAAAAGGCAAGATGTCAGGCTTTAGTATTACTTATTTGCACACTTAATGAAGAAAAATGACGGTAACAAGTTTATAGATGCTTATAAAAGAATTACTTTACTGTCTGTTTTTGTACTGTTTCCCATAATAGTAACAGAGCATTGCTACTTTTTGTTCTCGGAGGTGAGCATTTGTGGCATGGGCTCTATTTTGAAGAAAGAAAAGATGGTCTCGACTGTCATTTTTCTGCATAAACAAGCTTTCGCCACTGGTTTCTATCCAATGTCTTCCTTTTTGCGTCCACAAACTTACGTCCCTTGTTTTTTATGGTTTCTGTAATTACTTCCTGCCATGTTGTTTTTGGTCTACCTCTAGGTAATTTCCCTTGCT
>JARDUL010119494.1:0-11043 GCA_030265205.1 Dirona pellucida
GAAGAGTATTGTGCTTGCGCTCAGTATTGAAGAGTATTGTGCTTGCGCTCAGTATTGAAGAGTATTGTGCTTGCGCTTGGGTCTTGTCTCCGGGTGTTGCGAGCGGTGAGCGGAGTTAGTGAGTCGACCCAGCTCTAGCTCATAATATATCACATCAACTGTTTATTGAGCATCTTAATTATTATCTTAAGGTAGCCTAAGCCAATACTTCTTCAATGAATATATCTGTTTTTCTTTCTCACCCATCTCTTATAAACCCAGTCTAATGATGATTACAAAGAACCATCTCCTTTATTTGAAACGTAGCGATAGATTGTTTTCTTCCATATTTACTCAAAATCATTTTCTTGCTTTATGAATTCCTTATCGTTTTATTATATCCTCGTTACATATTGTCTTCATTTTTGTTTCTCCTTTTATACAACTTGCAGCTCCACAGACATCAGAACCTTTCATCACATCTGAAAAGAAAGAGGGCACAGTGGAAAGGTATCACAGAGTAGACTTGGCCACAAAGACAGACGATGCGGAAATCTATTTCACGACAGATGGGTCCCTGCCTCAACTTCACAGGGATGCAACCAAAGTGAGTTGATTCTTTCATTTTTGTTGATTGATATAGAATAATATATTTTTTTTTAGCGACGCGATGGTCGAGTGGTTAGGACAGCAGACTCTCATGGTGAGGTCATGGGTTTGAATCCAATCCCTGTCACCTTGTCGTTTTTCTTGGGCAAGAAACTTTACTCCAATTCTAGAAATACGTACCAGCTTACAGCTGGGGAAGTAATCTATTATAGACCAGCGTCCTATCCAGAAGGGAGACATATTGTCACTCGGCCCGCTTCATGCCAGGATAGTCACCGGCCTTATGGGTCTCAAGGCTCTTTAAGACTTTACTATATTTGCTTGTTTAATTAATTCATCTTCTTGTTTTCATGTTTGCTTTGTTTGTCTATTTTTGTTTTAAAATTGTATTTGGTCGTTAGTTTGTTAATTTGTCTGGCATGATTGAAACCATTTGATGCTCTGTAATTATAGTGTTTCTTTTATCTTAAAGTTTGCCTTAAGTTAGAGTCCCAATTGTGTTTTTGTTTTGATCTTTAAATTGTCAAGAGATTTACTTCCATGGTGTATCAGTATTACATTGTTTAACACTGGCCGCTAAATTTCTTATGCTATGAAAGAAGAATCTTAGATGCTGTGGGCTGATCAAATGCTAGACCTAAATCCCTCACGCATAGAACTCTCTGACCTTAGGTTCAGGACCCATAGTATGTTGGTTAGGGCTTCTTTTTGTTTGCAAATACCATGGACACCATTCATTCTGAACACAGGGTTGGTCCCAACACATCCTGACCTCAGACCTTAATTTCCCCTGTGTCAAGGGCATATTGGACTGTCTGGAGTTTCTATTTTGTTTTTGTTGTCATCAGTCGATTTGAGAGCTTCACTTGTCACTCCTCCATCCTCCATTTCTCTCTCCGCTCAGCTCTTCCATGTTGTCTTTGTTCACCCTCGTTTTCTTATCACAACACTTTGCTGTAGAACAACTAGAATGAGCTGAAATACCAAACAATTATGGCCAAACAATTATATGATTATCGTGGTATTTGTGTCTGTGTTCTGTTTGTACTCATTTGTTTCCATTCCATGTAAATGTAAATGTCTATCTATCCTCAGCACTACCACCCGGATAAGGGCGTCAGACTGAAAGAATCAGGACTGTGTTTTGTGAGGGCCATTGCAGTCAAACAGGGACAGATACACAGTCACAGTTTCACATCCAGGTGTGTTCTTGCACTCGGTACAATAGTAATAATGACCTGCTATGACCTGACATGAGTGAAGATAATATAGAGTATGTCAAACAGAAGAGAGTGGAGAGCGGCCATCAAGAAGTGGACACCGTCGTAACCCCTCAGTTGAGGGAAAAGGACGACGTTAAACAAAGAAGAAGAAGAAGAAGGAATTAGCTTTAATGATTGACAGCACAAAACAGCGAATTTTCGACCTAAGGCATTTGTCGAGTGACAATGAATGAGGAACAATGACATAGTAAATATAGATGGGGTTAGGGAGGAGTGGGGATGTGAGGGAGTGAGGACTTGTTGATCAGAAAAACTATGATATAAGTATTAGTATCCTGGTGCGGATAATTACACGAATGACCTCTAATAAAGCAAGAGGCAAGGTGAACGTGATTAAGCGATAAGTTAAGTCTTTTGTTGGTACAGATATAAAAATGTTATCAAAGCAACTAATTGAAACTGATGTGTTTTGTAAGTAAAAATAGCAAACCAGATCAGAGAATCAATCTAAGTAATTCTGTGTCCGACTCGAAGTCTGACTCGAGTTGGTTCTACTGACTTTGTCATTTTAGAATTGGTGTAATATTTATGGTGCTGCAAGTTGATAGAAAACCATTAAAGTTGTTAATGTCTAATTTTTTAAAATTATTCTTTTTATTATGCTGTGACCTAAGATAAGATAGATAGAATTAAATTACATTAATGTTCAGTGTAAAAAAAAAAAAAAAAGCTAATGTTACATTTTTTAGGTGTGATATGATTCTTGCAAATATACAAATTATATCCCAAAGTGAAAAGCTTTAAAGTCTATTGCCTAAATTCTACATTCGTATCAAATTAATACAGTAATGGCAATGATTTGATACATGATGACAAAGTCATCGTGTGTTTAGTCTTTCTTTATCACATCATGGTATGTCCTTAATTCTTTAATATGCTATAAATCTTTTATCTTCACAGTTGTAAATAATCATTCAGAGAAGAGATAGGTGGCAGATTTCATGATCAGCTTGTAGAAGGCACATATGCCTACTTTAATTTTTTGCGATAGCATGGAATAGCCCACTTTAGCTCTATGACTGATTGATATCATTATGTGTTTCAATCGTTGTTGTATTTTTCGTTTTGTTTAGATTTAGATGTTGTTTTTATTTTTACTATTTTTTTTTCTTCTATCTTCAGGCGTTTCTGGGTCCTTTCTGAAGGTGGACACCATGTGTCTATGGATGAAAATTCTAACACTCAGGAACTTGAAGCCAAACCAGTAAGAAAATATGAAAAATTAGAACACAAATTTTAGAATAGCAGTTTGTTATTCAATCTGTATCTGTATCTGTATCTGTATGAATACTGGAGTAGACTCTTTGGAGAGTATAATGACTCCAGGGTGGCGGTATCTAAGAAAATGCGAAGCATCGATATTGCTGCCTGCTGGTGCAAACACATCTCACACATCTTGGTGCAATGCAGGACACACTTATTCCATTCCTTATTGTCCATCATGCAGAGATCACAACAAACACGTCCTGCCATTCCAATCCATTCCAATGCTGTCACATTGCTGAAGGTCAACATGGCATCGTATATGTAGTGGGAGTGTTTTGACTTGTGTATAGTAGCATGACATCGGGATTGTTTTTGATTCTGCTTTCAAAAGCAGTTATGTTGTCTGATTGTCTAACATTGTAGGGGAGTGTTTTCCACAATCTCATCGTGCTTGGGAATGGACTTTGATGTGTGTTTGTATTGGATAATCCTGAGTTGTTTCTAGCTTGTTCCTTGCTGATAATAAAAGATTATGAAATATTTGTTTTTTAAAGAACATGTTTCCAAGATAAGTGAGTTTTTTTAGTTTGATATCTATCTATTCTTTACATTTCCGTCTCATTCAGACCAACTCTTGGGATTGGTGGAACTGTCGACCCAACATCAAAGGCTGCTTTACCGGTCCTGGTGTGGTAGAGGTTTTCTGGGAGTTGCCTAACAACCCCAAAGCCCAACAACAAATCAAAGGGTAAGTCGTGTTGAGAATTATATTTTTCACCTTGTAGTTGTAATAAACTTGAAATAGTAATACATTTGAAAGCTTCAGTGATAAAAATATTAGATATGATACTAACATTTAGCTTTTGTCAGAAGTGTTTTTACTTTTATGATCATCAAAGGCACTTGGTTTTATCCAGACTTGCTTGTGTTGGTAGTATTCATAATTATTTTTTGTCAAATTGTTGGGGGTTCATAGTACTTGACTTGGCTGAAACTTTCAAAAGTGGGATGAATTCTCAAGTCAAAACTTGTGGTATTTAAGGGATTCTACTCTTGTTTAAGACTGTGATTTTGGTACGAAATATATATTTTAAAGTTACAGTACTTACTCATTTGTCTCAAGTCCAAGTGTCTCTTGAGTCGGGAGCAAAGAACTTGAAAAGTTAATGGAATCAACTTTTTAAACTTATTTTTTCCCCCTCATTAATTTCCACCATTTCATACTGATTCTCATTTCATGGCACAGATACCAAATATTCCTGAATGGCATAAGCTACTGCCCCATGTTCCCTCGGACCAACAACGCTCTGAGTGTCTCAGGATTGGCTGGGGGGAGGACGTACAAAATATATCTGGAGGTTTATCCTAAGGACCCGAACAATGTCATCCAGGAATCCAACAGCCTGGTGAGTCGTGATCACATTCACACTGGAAATGGTTTATGCCATGTTTGAATGAAAAATACATCTACATTGTCTTTTGCCCCACAGAATGATAATTTAACAGAAGTGGTAATCAACGATTCTTTTCTTTTTTTTTGGGGCACCGCATAACATTATTAAAAACAAACTTGAAATGACTGCAAACAGCATTTGATTAAACTATTTACTGCCATTTTAAAATGGTCGACACAGTTGAACTTTGATATGTGGTGAAATTAGCTGATTAGTCAGGGTGCTGGCTTTAAGATTGTGATTGCTTGGGTTCAAATCCTGGCTGAAACATCTGATGTTGAGTCTTTGGGAAAGACCCGTTACACATTTTTTCCTCATTCAAATCAGGTATAAATGAGTACCCAGTTACAGGCAGAGAAATATATTGATAGTATAGTCAGTATGTTTGTATGATGAGCTTAACAGGATGCTCTACTGTATGCACCTCATGGGAGTTGAAAGGATATTAAATGTCATGGCCTGATGGAGATTAAATGATGTAAAGTCTGTGAGCCTGTACTTGTTCGAATATACAGCTCAGACTATTAAGCCATCTTTACCTTTATCTTTATAAGTTGATTTTACTTTTCAGTTCAACTAGTCTTTTAACTTTTACCTCCATCATCTATTTGTCACTGCGTTTTTAACACCTCTTTATCCTTATTTTTGTCCCCCGGACAATAGGAAATCTACTTATCTGTCTGTCTATGAATTCAGCGATCCAACATTGAACACAGGTCCTTACTTCTATAAGCAATAAATTCTTTTTTTTCAGAACTTGAAATGTCCGATAGAGAATGACAGCGATGGGCCAGTTATCTCCCTTGTACGGTCAGACAAGCCGGACAGTTTGGCCATCGTGTGGATGGCCATTGACAAACCTGACCTGGCCGTAGACGGCTATCTCATCTTTTTGAACAACCAGCAGTGTGGACCAAAGGTAAATACAATAGTAATGATAACCTGCAGAAGCTATGTATTTTGCATCGACTCGAGTGACAATATATAGTATTAGTTTGTTTGTTTGTTATCTGTTCCCTGTAATACCATAATTAAACAGTGTAGGGACCAACTCTGAGTCTGGCCGAGGACAGTCTACAAGGCAGAAGGCATCAATGTGCAAACCCAGATACAAATGTATCCAGGTCAAGCGCAAGTCTGTGCTCCACTACTACACATGGCCTGACAAAGAGCTGTAAAATCTATGGATCAAGATTTCTAAGGCAAGCAGAGGATCAGCCCACTGTGCATATAGTATTTGTATTAGTTCCAATGATTGAAAGCACAAAACAGCTGTTTTGCGCTGTCAATCATCAAAGCTAATTTACATACGATGCATTTTCACTCTGGATGAAAGGTAGGGATGGAAAACCATAGTGTTGAAGGGTTTTTGTATTTGTCTGTTTGGTCTCTTTCATTTTCTTAAGCAAATTAGGCACCCCATCTCCATCCCCACCACCCCTCGTATTGTTAAAATATTACACATTAAAAAAACCCAAACTTAATGAAATCGAATTGTAAATCATTTACGGATGAAACATTATATTAAATGACTTGGTATGACCTCTTTATCAGTCCACCCACATCTAATTTTGGCTGACGAAATTAATTTGATAACCTTTTTTTTCCCTCCCAAAAACCAGCTGGTGCCTGACCCCGAGTCTAACAGATGTAAAGTGGTGATTGCAAGCTGTGACCTCAATGCAGAATACAGTATTTATGTCCAAGCTCTTCTTCCTAGTAAGTTCACATACAGTACAGTCAACTTTCACTTTGTTCTTCTACTTACATCATATTATTGTATCATCATACTTCATTGTGTTGTTTTTATTTACTTTCTTTCGACAGTCTCCTTTTGGAGATTGACCATAATGAGTGCTATCGGATTAGTCCAGAGGTAGTGGGCTGTTTTCTGTTTACGGCGAGGCGGAGTTGCCGTGTCAGGCATGGGTTCGATTCCCCCGGTCGACAGAAATCTTTTTTCTATTTTCTGTTCTTGTCTCTCACTGGCACTGTTACATTATCTCACTATCAGTCTGTCTACTAGACCATTCAGTGCCCGCTCCCTCTTCATTTAAAATGATAGTCTGACGATGTCTTGGTCTGATTTCGAAATACACCGTAAAGACAATGAGTCCTTGGGTACAAAATAAAGGCAATTCTATTATTTATTTTTATTTTTATTTTTCAATCATGAC
This sequence comes from Dirona pellucida, assembly GCA_030265205.1. Classification (NCBI taxonomy): domain Eukaryota; kingdom Metazoa; phylum Mollusca; class Gastropoda; order Nudibranchia; family Dironidae; genus Dirona; species Dirona pellucida. Next base: position 6,709 of record JARDUL010119494.1, read on the forward strand.
TTTTTTTGGTGTATATGCCCATCATTCAATGTTTCTTTATGTCCTTTTACACTTAGCAAGTATGTATGCACAACAGGGTCATTTTTAAAAAATCTTAAATAATTGATGTTAGTATTTCATTTCTGTCCAAAATTTAAACGTCTGTTAGAGAATTTTTGTAATACATGCTTCATTTGTCGTGCTATTTTAAAAGCAATGTTTATTTTTTATGATTCGATGTAGCAAATAGCAGAGCTGCACTACAAGTATAATGACTCTTCATTTTCAAGATCTGGAGTGATCATGACTGAGTTTTTAACCCCTTGAAATAATGGTAGACTAAATAAGATATGGAGGGATGTAATATCAGAAAATGGAGAAAGGAGAGGAATTTAATTAGTTGATGCAAATAAAAGGATTCATGATAATAGGGATATATGGAGGAAAATTATTCATAGAGATTAAACATAACATATAAAGGGACAATTTGAATAAAAGGATTCATGATAGGGATATATGGAGGAAAATTATTCATAGAGATTAAACATAACATATAAAGGGACAATTTGAATAAAAGGATTCATGATAGGGATATATGGAGGAAAATTATTCATAGAGATTAAACATAACATATAAAGGGACAATTTGTAAATATTTGATAAAGAAAGATAATGGTAAAATGACTTTCTGTTCAAACTTCAATTGTAGATACCACCCACACGAAGATGTCTAATGTCCTGGAGGCCAATCTTCCTTTGGATACAACTCATTTCCGTTACCCACCTGTCAAAGAGCGTCTAGAGGAGGAAGACTTGTACATGGAATATATTGAAATCACTGAAGGGTCAGGCTATCTATCCGTCATGGATGGTAAGTTGCCTTCTTTTACGTACATTGACTAGATTTTTGTTTGTTTGTTTGTAATCTGTTCCCCTTTAGAACTGTGATTAAGCGGTGTAGGTACCAACTCTGTGTCTAGCCGAGGACAGTGTACAAGGCAGAAGGCATCGATTTTTGATTTTATAAATTTCAAATTATTTTATAAATATCTAAAGACTTTTCATTTTGTTTGAATTCCATGACATAAGTTAAATTTGTGAACAATTAAAAATTGATGAGTGGGTTATCCATTTTAACTGTTTTGTGTCAATTGGTGTTCTGTGATACTTATATTGAGTTGGCATATCACTCACGCTTCAAAATGTTTCCTTCACTGAGGTTTTTATTGAGTTCAGCAAGACAATCTCTTTCTTTAGCTGCAAATTTTTACATCATTCATATTTCTAAATTTGCACACAGTTCCTTTTTTTCCTTTTTTTTTTCCAATATTAAATAACAAAACTTGTTTGTGTTAGGAAAATGTTAGCAGGTCTCTGATTATGTTGTAAATTTACAGGAAAAAATAACAGTAGCGTAGCATGTGTTCAGTTGACTTTGGATTTAAATGACAGGGCGATATATTATGATTGATAAAAAAATGTTACAGTGTACATTTTTCTTTGACAACTATCAGTGAAGTTTTTACATTCAAGAATCAGTACTCACTGGATTTACTGTGTGCTAAATTCATAACTATTGAGGTTTATGATGTCATTTTTGCAATTTTTCAAAGTTTATGTGTCACAAGCCTCATCTCCTTCAATGGAACGAATTCTCATAATCTTTAGTAGTAAGAAACATACAGCCCTCCAATTGAAGGAGTTGTCAAAATGAATGATAAAATACATTTAAATTTGTAATTGATATTTGATATGTTATTCTATGTTAAACATTCATTCACATATTTGAGAGCATGATTTGTATTTTGCCAGCTTCTCATCACGCTCATTCCATGGTCGTTTAAGTCACTTTCTATTGATGACTGAGATTGATGATATTTCAGCCGTGTGCATCAGGAAGGCAGTATAGCTTGAAATCATGTTTTCATGTTTACTCTCTTCATATCGGGCCGAAATGATGAAAATGTAATCGTGCTTGACCACCTGTTTCCAAAATGTTGTGACAAAACACAATTATCACTTATCACGATTATGCCAAATCATACCTGAGACAGCCGAGCCATGATACTGCCTTCTACATGTATATGGCTGATTTATTGACATTTCAGGTGCAAACTGACTCTTAAAAAGATACAAAAATGCAATGACCAAAAAAATCAAATAAATAAAGAATAACAACAAAAATATTCCAAAAAGGACTTACACTCAAGCAGGGAAGCATAAGAAAAATTGCTTAAACAATTATGGAATGCGCGTGATGTCGTTTATGCCATCACTTGAATGATAATCTTCTGACAAAAATCACCCTGCTGTGTTGAACATTAGACTCGGACAATCCTATATGGGAAACGGAGACTGACACAGGGGATGAATCAGCGGAAGAAAAGGAGGACAGCAAGCCAGTTACCAATCTCTCAAACATAGGTAGACAGGTCTCCCAATCAATACTACTGCAATATTGTATTATATTATAGCTTTTTAGGCTTCAGGAATTCTTAGTGCGTGTTTGCATGCTTTACCCTTTTTTTTTTTTAAACGCACAATGCTTACCGTGAAAACCACTAACAGATTGAAATTGAGATAGGAATTTAAATATTCCAATAGCGCTCTAGATGCCTGCGTAAATTCTATACCTAATTTATACTTCATTGTTGTTTAATTGTTTTAACTCTTGCGTCAACTTCCAAGCTTGATGTTCCAACTGGAGATACATTGAAATTCTAATCTACCATTTATATATCGTTCATTGCTTTGCTTGTTCTTTTATTTTACAAATGCAGCAATAGATATTTGTTATAACCAGTGACCAACACTATTGGTCTGTTTAATTTATGATAGAACGCGCCCACAGCATACAGTAGATTGTCTATTTAATGAGGACATTTTTAAGGTCTGTACCAATACCTGGATTATTTCAGTCTTCCCTCGGAATAGACCATAAGGACAAATTTCCCCCTGTGATGAATAAAGGAATATTTTTTATTTTTTATTTTTTTTGTATATTATATTTTTTATTTTCTAACCTATTATAATACCACACTGCACACTGAAGCTTGTTCATAAAAATCAATGGTTGAAGAATGATTAAAATGTTAAGAAATATGATTTTTGGACACACAGTGGGCTGATCACCTACTTGTATCAAATTATTTGTCTATAGAGTTCCTATCTCTATTTTGACCCGTACATGGCGGTAAAGCCTCTGCAATTTGTGAGGATTCCTTTGGCACCACTCAGGCCACGCCCATAGTATTAGACTTGGCCTGGCCCTGCTGTATGTTACCAATGATATCAGTTAAGTCAAAGAAACAAATATATGACAAGTAAGCAGCACTTTAGAAAATGTTGTGTTGCATTGTATTTAAAAAATTGATGCTTTAAGAAGAATGGTTTCTTTGAATTAGTTTTCTTTGGAGATGAGTTTTCATTTATTTTTTTTATTTTTTTTTTCGTCCTTTGATAGTAATACATGCTTTGCTCAAATGTGACTTAAGTTCCTGGATTTAGTTCAACTATCACATAGCACAAAACACAAAAAAGTCATGCATTGTTACACTAACCTTTTTAAAGAACGAACCCTGTAACAGCAAAAATTAAGGCAAACAGTCCATAAATCTATTTGCCATTAACTCAGGCAGTCCTGCTCACCGTCCTCATTCTTACAATGTGAAAGGGCCTAGCATTGTATGATAGTTGGATTCGTTCGTTGTATCATCAATTATTGGACGCATATCAACAATGCATAGGAATTTAGGTGAAAAGACAACAATGACAAGATGACAGTCTCTACAGTTTACGACTGGATAGTCGAAACAAAAGTGGTGTAGTTGCCCAAAGCCTGGTACAGACGACACTTTTTATGCATAATGGAATGTATTGGCTGACCGGTGTTTATGTCCTTTGGTAAGCCGCTTAACCCTGCTTACTTCGTCCTATCGGAGATGGATGTTAAATTGGGGGGGGTCCTTTTTTGTCGAAAACAGTGTCATCCTTGTCCAAATATCAGTATCAGGCAGCGTGTGGTGTATTCAGTGTTCAGTGTTTCGTTGCTTTCCCTGGGGCAAATGTGCTACTGTAAAGTGCTTAGAGCACGGGGATGATTGTGCATAAGAGCTTTGTAAACAACACCTGTTGCGTCAGATGAAAAAGTCTAATACTGTGTTTCTTCACATTGTTACCACCATCATCATAACCAGCAATATTGTTCATCTTTTTGTTTGTTTTTAAAATTAACATTAGATTTCGTCTGCATGAATTAACAATCATTTTTTCACAGCTTCATATTTATTTTCCGCCCAGCAATCATGTTGTTGTTCTAACATCTGGGGGGGGGGGGGGGGGGGGGGGGGGGGGGGCG
>JARDUL010119827.1:0-19575 GCA_030265205.1 Dirona pellucida
GTAGCCTAAACACTCGACCACTGACACACCGATAATACAAGCAAGCTATTGTAAAACTAGACAGCTGATAAGCTGATGTCTTAAGGGGCTGTTGCTAGCACAAGCCCGGTTATCCCTGAATTTGTCTAAGGTGCGTTTATATGAACTAACTGCATTACTTTCTTTATATTCTTCATCTCATGGTTTCCTCCGAGAGTCTCAGAAATATTCAATAAGGATGGACAGTTGAACATGACATAAAGGCACAACATTCTCAGCACCCATTACGTTGATTTAATAAATAAAACCAAACAACTTTTACACAAATATTGCGAAAAAATATATTACAGTAAGTAAGAAACACTTGGCACCAGAAAGCAAATTAACAAGACGATTCAAGAATCCAACACGCAATGAAAGGAAAATTGTCTTCACGATTATTTTTTTCTTTTTTATCTTTATGGCACCTCATTGTTTGTTTATCATGTCCCCTTTAACTTTATTTATATAACGCAGAAAGCAGTGTAGGGGCCAGTCATATGTCAAGCTCTGAAGGGTGGTGTACATGACAAATGGAAGTAAATAAAATCAAAATGTCAACGATGTGTACCCCATTCATGGCTTCATCAGGAATATTCGACGGGCAGATGAGGAGTTCACCAGGTCCAAACACTTTTACCAGTACATTGGACAACTACCAATGTATCATGAGGTCCTTACATTTTCCAAATGAACACTTTTCTGTTAATGTAGTGGTTACTCCTCAGTTACACGAACTCTTGGTGCAGCTACACCTGGGCCTCTATGACACCTAAAATAGTCAACAATGTAGATTAATTTGTCAGTGGATTGTTAAATTGACCCTCATTATCAAAGAGGATTAACTCCTGATGCAGTCTTTCTAGCCTTGTATCATGTGATGAGTGGTGTGTCACTTCTATTTCTCATGTACACCATTCAGAGATTGACACAATATGGCTGGCCCCTACACTGCTTTCTACTGAATAAAGGGGATTTGATAAACACACAAACATCAAACAGCATTATTTGAAAAGAAACACAATAAATCATTAGATGAAAAAAAAATTCTGATCAATATGACAAATGTATAAAAAATATAGATGTTAAACATTTTGCAAAATCAAAGTTACCTTACTTTCTTTGGATATGACAGAAGGTTTTCAGTAAATTCACCTTAAATTCTTTCTTTAACAAAAACCAATGGTTTCTTTTGGTGTCACATTAAATTCTGAAAAGTTTTAAAAGCAATTTATTTTCTTTAAAAAAACAAACATTCACTGATACAAAGTCACAACGTAAATATCAAGGAAAATTCGGATTTCCAAATAATTTTTTTAAAATCCCAACCAACCACTTTCTTACTCATGCACAGCAAAAACATCTATCACCAAACATTTAATAGCTAAAAGCTGTATCACGTAGTAACATTCATAAAGCATTGTAGAAGTTAAAATCGGTTTGTTTTATAGGGAAAAGCTTTTACTATATATTTGAAAGACCGTTTTACCAGCACATGCCATTTATGGAATATTACATTTTAGGAATTCAAATATATTAAGAATTATCACATTTTTGGAATTGGCAGAAACAATCTCAAACAAAAAGTAAAAAGCTTTGATTTCTAGACAAACTCTGTTTGCTAGACCACGAACACTATCACCTAGGTGCAATGACCCTGCAACAAACACTTTATAATAACGGTAAAGGTGACGATAAAGATGGGTATTGCCATACAAGAACAGGCCCACAGACGGTAAATCATTTACCCCCCCAACAAGTTTGTGCCATTTAAAGTCCTTCTCAACTCCCCTGGGATCATACAATAAAGTAGACTGTTAAGCACATCATACTAACACCACATCCTTTGCTTGCAACTGGGTACTCATTCATATCTGAGTCATGCCAGACAAAAAAAACCGTAATAGTCTTTCTCAAGGACTCAAAATCAGGCAGAGCATTGAAATCAAGATCTCATAACCTCAATCACTCAGCCCACGACACTTTGGAAAACTACCAGAACGAAAAAGTGTAAAAAAATACTATTATTATATCACACAAATGGACTGCCCACTTATTCATGTGTGAATCAGCAACCAGCTACAGAAAGGTATTTTCAGTATGTTAGCATGATGCGCCTAAGAGGATGCTCCACTGAATGCTCCTAGAGAAGAAGGATATTGAATGACACCTAGTGCTGCGGGATAAATGATGTAAAACCTATAAGTCTGTACCTATAAGTCTGTACCTATAAGTCTGTACCTATAAGTCTGTACCTATAAGTCTGTACCTATAAATATCGGCCTACAGACTATAAACCCATCGTTTATCTTTTATCTTTAAAAACTCTTTCCCCGAAAATTTCAAAAATGTCAGTTGCAGGCTTATTGCATCCAAGCGATCAGCCTTTTCGTCATCCATGTCTCTAGCAAGACACAAACATTTCCCCTATCAAATGCTGTTGTAATGGAATTCACGCAACAAAGAACAATCCAACAAATTGTTAAATCTCTATAAAATAGTTGTAACAATATTCTCTATATAATAATATATAGTTTTCTTTTTTTTTAAACAATACTTTGGCAACTTGAAGGAGTGGAGTAATTCAAGACAACACTATATCATAAACAGTTTTATATAACATGTATCTTTGCTTTTTAAAATTTTCAACATTCATTGTATAAAAAGAAAAGCTATCAAAGCCCACCGCCATTTTTTTAAAGCATTCTTTTTGTACAAAAACTAATCATGTAGAAAGCTGGAAGAGAACAACACTTTAACATAATTAAATTTCATTAGGAATATCTTAACACAAATTGAAATTAGATTTTTCTTTAAGAAGAACCCACTCCACCACAAAAAAACCAACCCAAACCAAGCAAACCCCCCAAAAACCCAAACCAAACATCTTAAAAAAACCAACTTCCATAGAAATCAAAACAAAACTAAGACTTATGAAGTCAAGCAAAACAAGAGAATAGAATGGCAAGGGGAAAAAATGGAATTATAATAAAGATGATGATGATGATGATGATGATGATGATGATGATGATGATGATGATGATAGTGATAATAATAATAATTTACAAACTTGCATTAAAGACTTGGACACAAATCATCAGGCCTTGACAAGAAATTTAAATGATGTGAACATAAGACAATATGTTTTATTGACATGCATACATATATAATATCATTATAAGTATGATGCCAAATAAATAAATGAAGTCATTACCCACATATAATGGTTTGTTCCGTTATCCAAACCTCTTTACAAAATAGTGCAAGGGCAAGCTCTATGCCTTGGTAGTATACCAGGCTTTGGATGACAAAGCAAATCAAAATGCACATATTATATAAGACATTTACTTGTAATTTGACATTCACGCTTTAGCAAGGAGAACATGTGTTGTGTCCTCTACCTACAACCAAACCTTCAATCACGTGCACCAACAAGGACAAGCCAACTCTGGAAAAAGTATGTAGTGCTAAAACACAAAACATTTTTAGCATAAATCTCTTAAACGACAGGACAAGAAATGAGGAAACTTGGCTAAAATATATAATATACTGTGCTGCTTAGCTTAATATAGGCATAGTTGAGAGTTCTGTAAATATTTGTGTCGTCACGTTGCATAATTAAAAAAAAAAAAATAAAAGTTATGTTATATCCAATGTCATTGGTTTAAACTTCCACCATTAGTAAATGTAAATGCAACAGAGGAACCTGATGTTCACTAGTAAGACTAGCTTTGATGGCGCGCACCAGTGCTTCATGGGCAACTTTCATGTGCATACCATTTTTGCAGTTTTTGAGGGTTTATGATTAATTAAAGGTAATGTGGTGCATATTGCAAATAAAAATAAAGGAGGTAATTTTATTGGCAAAGTTTTTGATAAAATGAACAGATGAAAGAAAAAAATCATCCAGGTGAGGTAAACGACAATAACAGGCATAGCAGGTATCACTTCCATGTATTCACTGGACATGGTTTATGTCTTAGTGTTAATTAACCTCCAGAACCGGGTACAATACAGTAACTCAAGTTCCAGGAACAGACATGCATTTCGATTGTAATTTTCAGAAATTGGTGTGATTCACCAGTTTTCCTTTCTCCGCAATAAAAAAAACTACATAATAACATCACCATCCATGAGCGCCTACATACACATCTACATACACACAAAATCTTCAAACAAAAAAAATAGGAACCATAGCTAAGTTTTAGTCCACCCTTGTATCACAAGCTGGTTGGATTATCTACTGCAATTTTCCATTATAACTATATACATGGTAAACCAAAAAGTTCAGTTTCAAAACTTTAATGTCAATATAATCACCAAAGGCAAAATAAGAAACGGAATAACATAATACCAGTTTTGACATCCCTCCAATGGTTACCAATAAAAATGAAAATTGATTTCAAAATTGCACATTTAGTTTTAAATATATGCATGAGCTGGAATCTGATTATTTGAAGCTTCTGATTTTCAAAAATGTACAACCCACTTCATTTATTTCTTTTAGATCAGTGAACTCTGTACTTTTAGAAAGGAGTTTGTCAAGGACTGAAACTTTAGACAGGGCTTTTACAAACGCTGCCCTATATATTTGGAACTGTTTGTGTTTAAACAATCGTAGCTGGACTCTTAATAGTAATCCAAAATACTAAATTTCGCCATTTGATTATTTTTGTCTTTCGTTATATATTTATTATCTGCTGTTAGCGTTTTAATTGGAATGACCATAATATGAAGCATCTTTGAGTATTATAGAAACAGAGTTTGGCTACATATATATTATAATCATTATTATTATTATTATTATTATTATTATCATTATCATCATTATTATTATCATTATTATTATCATCATATAATTATCATTATCATTGTTATTATTATTATTATCGTTATCATTATTTATTAATGATGATGTATGTAGTTTTAGCATAGAGTCGTTTTTTATCATTTAGAGACTTGAGACACAGCTGTTTTTAACAATACCATCACACAAACATTGAACAACAACGCCGGGTGATGAGAGGAACACGAGTTAACTGTGACAAATATGGAGATAGTGATATCATTAATTATAAAGGGCTGAGTCTCATAATTTCAGTAACTTGAAATATATTACCATTGGTAAACTGGTTGGGAGGATATGGCCATATCAGAAAGTGAGTCAGGAGAAGTCGCATTGCAAGAAAATTTCAAATACAAAATAATGTACTTTAAATTTAAGGAATATTTTAAAGCATCATTTTATCATAATGTAGATAAAGAGTATAGAAAATATCACAGGTAAATAATCTCAAAACCAATAAATGATCCTCGAATTGTTGGGTTGTTTGTTATTTTTTTTTGCTCCACTTGATCTAAATCAGCATTGGCCACAATTAATTTCTATGACTTGTGCAACTGCGCTAACTATAATATTTTATTTTGATTACAGATGAAAACTGACCATAGTTTTGATTACATTGTTAAAAAAAGGAAATGATAGACTCAATATATAAGAATAGAAGAAATACATATTGCATTGTCAACCTCAATCACTCATAACTAATGTTCAACACGTTTCAAATAAACAAATATAATATCACTGAACATATGGCCATATATTTGCTGCCACTAAAAATGGTTAGTTAAAATGGTGCACTCGTTATTGATGACAATGTGATCATTTCCGTGTATACATACAACCTTGCCGTTCCTGTTCAATTACCATTCAACTACCACGTCCCTGGCAGAATATCACCGTTATGACATGAACCATTTTACATTCGGCTAGAAAAATGTATGGGTAGGCGGTGCAACTTCTGCAGACAGCTATAGTAATCTCAATCAATCGTCTATTAGATCTTTTTATTCATGTCTGTACAATGAATTTCCCCAAGGAGGTGAAATTAAGTATCATCTCATCTTATCTGTCTTATCAAAACCTACACCATTACCCATAAATATTATTCATCTAGTTGGACCAACAGCCTAAGGCAGCCATAACTACTTTTTCGTACATTCTGGTATGGATGCCTCACAGGATCATTCATTTACCCATTCACATAAGCTGGGTTCATTTTCCTGTCCCCTCCGTGGCAAAAGAAATACAAAAATACACAGAAATTAAGTACTTAATTACTTTGTGATATATAATCTACCAATATTGCATCTTCTTTGTGTGATCTGAGAGTAAACATTAATTATTTATGGGTTGCATATTCTCATGCTAGATATCTGGACCAAACAATGACAATCTCATCTATATTTTACCAGTGATTGTTTCTTGTTAATTATCATTAAAAGGCCTGTCGGTCGAAACATGGTTGTTTTGTGCTGTCAATCATTGAAGCTATTTACATACTCCCGACTTTTACTCGACGTGATATTGCAGCCTCAGGCGTTCACCCAACACATAACTGTGGGAACTTTACCAAAGAGGCACGATTGTAAGATTTATAAATACTAGTCCATGCAATATATTTTATCAATTAATACTACAAAGACTTGTATGAAGACACAAAGCTGCTACAATAATTACATATGACACTTGTATTGTCTCTTGTATTTCTTTGCAGTTATCAAAATTTGTAAATCCAAAGCATGATGCTAGCATCATCAGTACGACTTTGACTGCGGGAAGAATTCAAGTCCCTGTATCCGTCTCCTCCGCTCAACACAACGACAGCATTACTCCCCCCTGATTTACGCACTGTGCCTCGCATCGTGCTTGTCCTCCCCTCACCGCTTGGGTTGGACGCGTTAGAGAGCCGTGATATCCTGGGTGGAATGGTTGGTTTCTTTCCTCCTTCCAATCCGTCATCCGTCACTGATGAACTCGACGGTTTGATGAGCGACCCTTGAGACTTTGAATCTGATTTTGATAATTTTTTCGATGATTTAGAAGCAGAGTCGAAGAGGCTAAGCGAAGAATCGTTCTGCTGCTGTTGTAATTTTTTCGACTGTGAGGCCGAGGATAATTTTCGTAAACTAGAGGAGCGGAAATGGCTAAGAGTGTGTCTCTTGCCAGCTGCTGGTTTTGGGGTCGTGACCCTATCCATGTGACCATCGTCATCCTCCAGAAGGTTTTCGTACAAGACCTCCACCTCTAGAGGCTCCTCCGATGTTAAATCACCACAGGAACCGGAAAGACGTCGCGACTGGACAATAATACGCTGAGCGAGTTCCGACCTGAAAGACAGATTGTGACCTCTACGAGGCTGGAGGGAGGAGTAGTTTTGACTGCCACGCTTACGAAGAATGACTGCATCGTCATCAACTGATTTCCACGACGCACCATCCTCTTGTCTGTTGGATTCTACATTTTCAGGACGTTTGGAATGTATAATGTCGTCTAAATTTTCATAAATGTCTTCTTCGTCACCATTTTCCTCCCCACCTAAATCCGTGTTAGTTCTAGATGTTTCTAATTGACTCCCACCATCTTCCGCAATGGACAACTGCCTTTCCAGAGTAGGTGAAAACACGCTTTCACTTCCACTAATGCGTTTTCTCTCAGACTCCTCCAGTTCTAACCTCTCTCGTTCCATGTTCCGTCGACTCGGTCTCGAACGTAGGGTTGACACTAGGGTGCTTGATTTCTTCAGCTCCATGGTGTTGGAGGAACAAACGAGGGGGATAAGGAATTTGCAAGGCCCTCGGTGGGCGTGGAGGGACACGCTGGGCCTGCCTCTGTACAGGGGGACACCGTCACTGGAAAAAACCCCAAATATAACAATACAAATTTTAATGAGGTATAGCATGGTTTTGTTGACGTTATACAATCAAATCAATACCATCCATTAGATTAATGCATTTTACTAGATAAATACATTCAAACATCATTATCGGAAGTTATTAGAATCCAACTACAACAGAATAACCTCTTAATTAAATAGTGACTTTGATAATAAAATAATAAATGGCATTTATATAGCGCTTATCCACGATCATCACCATGCTCTAAGGCCTTTACAGTAGCACATTTACCCTGGGTAAGCAACTGAACACTCAACACTTAATACGCCATTCGCTGCCTGTTAGGCGCAAATACAATTACAATTTTTGGACAAGGGCAAACACTTCTCAAAACCGAGGGGACCTCCGAATTTAATGTCCGTCTCCGATAGGACGAGGTAAGCAGGGCAAAGTGTCTTACCTAAGGACACAACAGCCGGTGAGCCAATACATTTAATTATGTATACACATTTTGTCGTTGACGGGTTTAAAACCCAGGCAGTCAGCCGTCTATTCACTAGCCACGATAGACATGGCTTGGCAACACCAACAATCGAGTCATGCTCACTGTTCGGCTACCGACGCCTCACATTATTTGAGTCACACAGCATATCAATTCTGGACTGAGCTCTGGGTCTGTAGACCATAAAACCAAACTAACTTTGCTCTTGTCCACCCTTTTTTAGGTGAAGGTCTTGAAGGCATATTTACCGGCACCAATTTCTAACTGGTTGAATCAGTTGAGGGACAGTTACATTAAAAACTACATGTATTCCATCATTTATTACTTGAGTCTGGGAAGTGTGAGAGTCAACACGACCCCAAGGCTGGTCCCAATCCACAGCAGCCCCTTGCTGGAGGCCAGGCTGGTCACACAAATATCCTCAGTGATTGGATTCAAGGACCACAGCTTTTCTGGAGACACACAAACACAACATTTCAATTAGCTCAAATTGAACACTAACACTAACATATTCCAATTATTATTATGTTTACCATCCGTGTCCGCTCCATATTCATTTATTTTGTACACCCTGAATTTTAATGTTGCTTAGCTAATTACATATTACACAACCTACCCGCTGCAATCCTTCGCAGGAAATGGCCGATGCTCATCTCTTGCAAGTTTTCCAGAGTTTCTACGTGGAACAGCTTGATGAAATCACTGTCTGTAAACGACACCCAGATGCCCATTCCTGCCCTTGTCACATTGTCAATGAGTGTCTCATAGTCAGCATGAAGGAGTTGTTCAGCCTACAGGGTGGGACATAAAGTAGGTAACATGAACATATGATTCTAATAGGTCAAAACCGTTGGATGGGTTTTCCATTTCCCCAAGGTCGTTTTATTGTGAGTATAAAGTAGGTCACAAACAACTTTCTAATGTTGAATAAGGAATCTCACGATTTGTTTTCGGTACTTCCCGAATAGCAAGGTCAAGTTGCTGGGGAAAATCTTCTAGTGATCTTGTCCTATTAAATTCTACCATATCATAGTCATCAGAATAAATCAAAAGAAAAACAAAGACAATAGGTCAGTTATTGCCTAGGTTGTGTAAATTGTTTTGACATATTATATCTGCATCTGTAAATCTGTATCTGTAAATAGACTCGAAAGTGGCTGACTAGTGAACATTGGTTATCGAGGAACCATGTGAGTCTCTCCTGGTTAAGCCTAAGTTTGAATGTTTCACTGTTGTCTGTCGTCTTATATAACACAAATTAAGACAATACTGACCCCATACCTCCATAGCAATATCTTGTATGAAAAATGGTGTTGGTCAAGGTCTTGGAGGCCCGTTTACTGACACTAATTTCAAACTGGTTGAATATGTCTAAACTAGTTTCATGGCATATTTATAACAACCTGAATGTCGGTGGACAGGCCTTAAGGCTACACGAGTACATCATGTAAGTTTGAGGCCAGTATATTAGACTTTGGGATTCAAAGGGTTGAATGGGTGCATACAAGTAAAAACTAAGTCCTTAATCAAGACCATTGAGGCCCACAGAGCCGGTGCTTATCCCAGTTCCAATAGCACGTAGCGGACACAATGGCAACATGTCATTCTTCTGGATAGGACACTAGTCTATTGGAGATTACTTCCCAGTTGCAAGCTGGTACCCATGGTCGAATGAGGCAATTGGAGTGATGTTTCTTGCCCCAAAAAAAAACAATGGGCTAACTGGCGTAAGATTCAAATCTGTAACCTTCACCATGATAGTTTGTGGTCTTAACCTCTCGTCATCACACTTCCACAGCAAAGGGTACAGTACAGTAAATTAATATTGAAATGATGAAAAAAAAAGGACATTATTCTTTTCAAAACATAGCCATAATTCACCTTTGTCTCCAGACTGTCAATCTCCACCACAAACAGATCATTGCCACAGCTGAGCCAGAGGTCCTCTTCCCACACAAAATGGATCCGAACAGCAGACACCCCATACGTAAGGAGAGACACGTTGTCAATGTCCCAAGCACCATCTGGGTTTTAAAAAAACATGAATTTTAATCAAGATGAAGATGGGTTTCTGTATCTCTGTACAAATACAGGTTAACAGACTTTTAAACAATTATTGTCCAGCAGGGTGTCAAGTTTTCAACTCTACAGAGAGCATACAGTTGAGCAGCCTGTTCGGTGCATCGTACTAACATTCTGATCATATCCTCCTGTCACCTAATATAAGGTTTTGTGATGCACCAACAAGAAAGTACCTTTAGTTAGATGGCAGAATCCATATTTTTTTTATTTGATTTCATTGACCAAAATAATATCAAAAAAATCCAAACCAGATTGATAAAAAAGCTGAAATATTTTTTTTAAAACTTTCATTGAAACATGCATGCTGAGCAATTGATTGGGATAAAAATATTGATAAATGAAATTAAGCTCATTGGGAAGGCAGAGATAATTCAACTCCATTACGCCGGAAGCTAAGCTTCTACGTCCCCTAATAGACAGCCAACTCCATCTCCACACGACATACCCAAAAACAATCCGACAAAAATTGAAGACAATAATATGAATTGCGACTGAAGTCTCCAGAACATTTGAAAATCTTCATAATTATCTGCAGCAACAGCAAAAATAATATTCTACATTCTACTTGGAAATAAATTGATGAAACTAAATAAAAACGAACCCATTGCCCTGTTTGCTTATGAGAAGTGAAAACATAAAGTATGACAAGTGGCTTCAATCATTGACAGGTCATTATTACTATTGTATTTCTTACCAAGAAAGACGCTTAAGATGGCTCAGACATGTTTTGAGAATGAAAATTGATAGGTTCACAAGAAATGTTTTAGGATGGCAGCCAGATGGCAGAAGAAGACAGGGAAGACCGAAATACTTTCGTGGGAAGAAATGATTTAAAGAGATTTGAAGAACATCGGGATAGATATTGAGGAAGCAGAGGAAATATCACAAGACATTAATACTTGGAGGGCCGTGACAGCCCTATGTGCAGCTACAAGCACGGGAAGGACAAAGTATTTCTTACCAGACTGTCGAGAGTAGACCATCATTGACCCATTGTTAAATCCACAGAAGATTCTCTCATCCACAAATCGCATGGAGCAAATGACAGCCGAGGTCTTGATGGTGATGAGGGGATCTCGGCGTACTCCGCTAGAACTACTCAAAGGGAACACCAGGATTCTAACAAACAGGAACAATAGAGAAAAGAACATTTGTGACAAAATTGTCATTTTTGACACATTTAAATATTGCCTTAACATATGTGAATAGTTTTAAAGGAAAAAATAATGATAAAACATATTCTTTTTTAAAATATGTTTAAAAAAAATATAAATAGCAGGAAAATCAAAGATACTGAATTTGACCACGACAACCCAAAACCAATCTTTAAAAAAACTCTATTGCCAGTTTCTATTCTTTTTTTTTCTTTTTTTCATTCCCAAAATAGATGAAACAAGGCCACTGTAAAATTGTTGTTGAGTGGCAGATTAGTCCAGAGGTAGTGGGCTGTTTTCTGTTTACGGCGAGGCGGAGTTGCCGTGGCAGGCATGGGTTTGATTCCCCGGGTCGATAAAAATATTTTTTCTATTTTCTATTCTTGCACTGTTACATTATCCCACTATCATTCGGTCGATCAAGGAGACTCATGCCTGCCACATTTGAAATACAACAACAAAATGCTTTAAAAAAGTATATTCCACAACCAGTCCTAGCTCCTAATAAAATATGATGATAGAGAAAATTTGAAAAATAACATTCATTGTGTGTGTGTGACTTGACATTGGTAGAAAATGAGCACATCCATTATTCATTAATGTCCATTTGAACAAAACATTTCAACAAGTCTCACGCATTTCGAATGAACCTTTTTTCAACAAAAATATTTTCTAAAAATGGGTTTGATATAAATGTACATTTTAAAAAATCAAACAAATTTATATTTTTATTAAATATGTTTGGCTTTCCACTCACTGTTTCTTGCTGGTGGTCATCCAGACCGTATCCTCCATGAAGAGATATTGGCCAGGGGCAGTCATTTCTCCACATCCAGGAACCAACTCCACTGTGATGATCTCACAGTCACACGCCCTGATGGAACGATACCATTTATAATAATAATAATAATAATAATAATAATAATCTTAATAACAATAAAAATAATAAAAACAATAATAATAATAATAATAATAATAATAATAATCATAATAACAATAATAATAATAAAAACATTAATAATACTAATAATAATAATAATCATCATAATAACAATAAAGTAGTAATAATAATAATAATAATAATAATAATAATAATAATAATAATAGTAATCATAATAACAATAATAATAATAGTAATAATAATAATAATAATAATAATAATAACAATAATAGTAATAATAATAACAATAATAATAATAATAATAATAATAATAATAATAATAATAATAATAACAACAACAATAATAATAACAATAATAATAAACATTTATATAGTGCCTAAATACATCTGACGATGCTCAGAGGGGCTTAAGAGACCAATAATTCAATTAAAATATACATAGTTATATGGGCACTTTACACTATACAATTCATTACAAACAGGAGGAGCAAAAAATATGGTCACCATTAAAGATATTAACATTATACTTAAAAATCTCTGAGAATAAAACTCTCCCAAATTTACTCCAAGAAGAGGATACAATAATGCCTAGCAAAATCATCGTTATTTGAGACACAAAAACCTTCATTAGACCCACCTGAATGACTCGGTCAGAGCCGGCTTGGAGTTGTGTATGGACAAGATGGACACTTGACCCCTGGATGGGGTGGACGAACACACCCACAGGTGCTGGACTCCCAGGCCAGACGGGGACTTCTCTGGGGTCAGGAATACAGACACGGCGCACTTGGTCTGGGAAAATACAGATATTTTAACCGAAAATAAATAAAGGCGTATCTGCATGGTAGTTTAGAAGGGCTTTAAGTGATACTGCCTGCAGTAGGTGGATAAATAATGTAATGTCTGTGAACTTCTATATAGACACGGACTGCAAACCCATCTTTCTCTTTTTTCATCTGGGATAAACATCAGTCATCATGCTTGTCTGTGTCTCACCATTAAAGAATACAATGCAATTATCACACAATGTTATCACTAACTCCTTGAAAACCTTTGCAATAGTAATAGTATCCTGCAAAAGCTATGTTGACATCAATAAAAAGCCCTTTGGTCGAAACACTGCCATTTCGTGCTGTCAATCATTGAAGCCAATTAACACACTCTATTCAGACTCTTGAAAACCTACTTTTGTATAATTCCTTGGGACGTCGACCGGCACATGCTTCATGAAATGGGCGGGCATGGCGTCAAACTCCAGGTCGTCACTGGCGTGACTCCGATCCCAGGCCGGGGTATTGCTCTTGTCCTGGGCCAGCTTGGCCATCAGGAAGTCCACACTCCAGTCCTGTTTGATGGCAGCTGTTTGGGTCTGGAGCACGTAGTGGGGCTTGTCTGATCTGTAATGGAAAACCTGGAGGTTCACCCCTTTTGTCTATTTTCTTTCTTTCTGTCTTTCTTTATCAAATACCTTTTGTACCTCTCAGTTTGTTTGCTATCTGTTCCCTTTAGAACCGTGATTAAACAGTGTAGGGACCAGCTCTGTGTCTGGCTGAGGACAGTGGACAGTGTACAAGGCAGAAGGCATCGATGCGGAGACCCAGGTAAAATGTATCCAGGTTAGGTGCAATTCTGTGCCCCACTAGTACATATGGCCTGAAACAGCTGGAAAATCTATGGATCAGTCCCGTTATTTTTCATAATATTGCTTCTCTGAATCAGGTTTTTCAGGCTTGACCATGTGCCTGCAAAAATACCCCCCCCCCCCCCCCCCCCCTAAAAAAACAAACCAACCCAACCAAAATCAACTACAAACAAACTCCAAAAGCTAATGGATTCTTTTTCTGAGGAATTAAAATAATCCACAGGACGGGTCCTCGCCAGCAGACAGAATTCCCAAGGCTCTATCCCACAAACCCAATTTCTCATTGACTTTAAAATGGAGGCCCTACCTTTCAAATGGCCTTATATGGAGATGATTGGAGATGGTTTTAGAGTAAAAACTTGAGAGCTTCGTTTACAAAAGACAAAGAAACTCTCCAAACCTTGAATTATCGACTAGAACGAGGGAACAGCTGTTGACCAATCGCAGCTGTTCGTCTTTGATTTGAATCATCCGTTGTAAATCCCTGGACACTTCGTGTGCCAACTCTTCACTCAGACCCTGGAGAAAGACAAAAAATGTTTCATAAAACAAACAATAAGCAATACTCTAACTGAGAGCCACGCATTTGGTGGGTCAAGCCATTAGTTACTTTACTCCATATCGAGAAGTTCTGGGTTCAGCAGATCCTGGCAGAAGCTTCAGATATTGAGTCCATCACACACTCTACATACACTTATTCCTCACTCGACTCAAGTAAGAATGAGTTCCTGGCTACAGGCAGAGAAAGATATTGTCAGAATATCCGTGTGATGAGCCTAACAGGCTACTCTAATGTATGCTCCCTTGGGAACTCAGAAGGATGTTGAATAACACGGCCTGCTGGGGGGGATAATAAATTATGTAAAGTCTGTGAACCTGTACTAGTACGGGGATAGGGGACTAAAACCATCATCTGATTATAAGGGTTCCAATGAAACCACCTGTTTAAAAGGGGTGGCGGATTGGCTCAGGGGTAGTGGGCTGGTTTTCTGTTCAAGGCGAGGCGGCGTTTCCGTGGCAGGCATATATATTTTTTTCTGTTCTTGGCTCTCACTGGCATTGTTACATTATCCCACTATCATTCTGTCTACTAGACCATTAGTGCCCGCTCCTTCATTTATCTGATTATAAATAGCTTACGTGTCCTGCGTAAGATCGTTTTAACGTTGAGACCAGGCCTGTAATTTGTCCCATGACAGTATAGTCATGAAGCATTTCACTCAAGTCTGCGTACAGGTGGAAGGGATCCTCTTCTGTTTTATCTGATAATGATCAAAAATAAATAAAATATAATAATGAAAGACGCTTCAACATTTGATAACATTCAGATGATAATGTACATACTGACATACAGACAAATTCCCTAGCATGTAAACAATGTTTTATTGGGATACTTGTCATTTTGTAGTAAATAAAGATATTTCTAAAAAATATTATGTTTTAGCAGTGCATATTCATGGTATGATTAAATGAACAAAAAGTAAATGGAAGAATAAATGAACGAGTGAACGATATCAGACTTTTATTTATCATGTAAATAAATAAGATGAATAAATTCCCTAAATTCATCCCAGGGGGGAAATTTGTCTTCAGGCTCTAATCCCAAGGTAGTCCAGAATAACCCAAGCGTCAGCCACAGTGCAGCGCTGCAAAGTGGGATAAAGGTCTTGAGAAAGATTCTAGTGATTCCACCAAAGGCGAGTGACTTAGATACTGCTCTTGACCCCCCCCCCCCCCCTCCCTCTATTACTCCCTCCAGTATGCAATAAACTATGCAATGATATACAAGGAATCAAGCCTACAGGAACGAGCCAACATCTAGTGCATTAAAACTTGCCGCCTACGCCCCAACACCCAAAAAATAATTTAAATATAATTCGTCATCCTTTATCTCAAACGATGTACCCCTACATACAAGGAATCCCAGGATGAGACATGCAAACCTACCTGCCCCCTGTCGGTTCAGCTGTGACGAGATGATGTGTATCTTTCCAGGTTCTTTCTTGATGATGCTCTGCATGTCTGGTGTGATGGCCGTGTCCTTCAATTCCAAATCTTTCAGCTTGGCCATCCAGCGAATACCGAGACGCTCCACTCGGAAGCCTGACTGTTCCCTGGTGAATATAAGATAAAAAGTGATGGGTTTATAGTCTGTATCCCCGAACATGTACAGGCTCACAGATTTTACATCATTCACCCCCTAGCAGGCCGTGTCATTCAATATCATTCTCAACTCCTATGTGAAGCATACAGTAGTAGAAGCCTTTAATGCTCGTCATACTAACATACTGACTATATCTTTCTCTGCCTGAAGCTAAGTACCCATTTAACACCTGAGTCAAGTGAGGAAAAATATGTAAAGATTCTTTCCCAAGGACTCATTATTGGAAGCAGATGGGCAACTCATGCCATACTCAATATAACAGACCAATGATAGTAATATGGTAAATATGGCTGCATCCCTCATTGTTTAATGACTGAATGGTAAACACTAAACCTCGGCTTCTGGGAAAAGATAATCTTAACATTCACAATCACTGCCATTGATTTGTTTAAGGTATGGTTAATAGTTTCAACCCCCACCCCTACTGCCCCCCCCCCACCCCTGACCTCATATTTAAAGAGAATTCAACACATAAATATCAACATACAAAAATGAATCAACTTACTTTTCAATGACCTTGACACAGAGAACCATGTCATTCATCAAGATAAGTCTTCTGTCTTTGCATTTCATTTGTTCAAACTCTCCAAACTGTGGATTGGAAAAAAGAAAAGAAAAAGAAAGAAAGCAAAGGTTTATTCAAGCCGCAATAATTCAAAAAGCAAAGAAGCTAAAGAGTGATGAGAAGCAACTCCAATACTCAGTGACTCAATTTTGTTCATGGGAAATCAAGTGTAGAGTTGTGATTTATATCAAGCATACTTCATAATGTTTGCCATTACCTTTCCACATCATCTTTACTTTACAAAGTCGTTTAAAACTTACTTATAGTCCTCCTCCTCCCCCCCCCCCCCCCCAAATTATGATTTTCTGAAATGTATTGGCATTATTTTGG
Organism: Dirona pellucida; assembly: GCA_030265205.1. Taxonomy (NCBI): domain Eukaryota; kingdom Metazoa; phylum Mollusca; class Gastropoda; order Nudibranchia; family Dironidae; genus Dirona; species Dirona pellucida. The sequence goes on from JARDUL010119827.1 coordinate 17,036, forward strand.
TTTTAAACTACAGACCAAAATTAAACAGCAATACAAAACGGATAATTCCAACAACAAGCACAAATTGAATTCCCATCAACCCAGTCCCTCTTACCACTTGCTCCACGGTGTCGTAACGTATGAGTCGTCTGTTTGTGTTCAAGTCCAGATTCCACCCAGTCAGCATGTGTTTGGCCTTCTGCCTTATCAGCTGGTGGATCGTCTGTAGAGCCTGCCGGGATAGAAAATAAAATAAATAGAAAAAAATATCTTATGTGTAACACTGTATAATCTACTGCATATCTGAAACATATTTAAAAAATAAAAAAGCCAGATAAGCGCTGTTTATTGATTTATGCTGTATCTAAGAGTCTAAATTTGGCAAACTAGTTTGATGCATGTTCATGTGTACCTTGTTTCTCCATATAGGCGTTGGGATCAGCTCCATATCCAATACTGAATGCAGCATATGACCTACTGTTAGGATTGACTCAAACTAATGATGTGATTTGGTCATACATATGATGGTCACTTCCACAAATCATTGCCCTGTGGCAAGACTGGTCAAATGATGATCAGCCTAGTTAGAGATTGAGTGAGAATTAGAGAACCTCATGCTCTTCTCAAGAAGGGCCTTGGGGAATAAAGAAGTTCCATTGGCGCATAATCTTGTCCTATCAATCTATTTCCCTAAACACTTGGCCATCGAACCTGAGATCTCATGATCTTGAGTCCAACACTCTAATTACTTAAGCCACCTTAATTGAAAATAATTTAAACAAAGTTAATGCATAGGACTAACCTGGAATCTTTGCTCACTGCACCGTTTCCTCTCGTTCAGCATATGGGTGACATTCTCCAACTCTGTGAGGGCCAGCTGGAGGGCTCTGCGGTCGTGGTGATCCGAGGGCAGGTATTTGATCAGGTCCTTTGAAGGTAGAGAAAGTAAGAATTTCATAAATTTGGTAATGTGTTAATAGAAGTAAGGAAACATGAATGTAAAAATGTAAAGCTGGCTTTTGAGTGAGCAGGGCGGCAATTTGCTCAGTCACTTGTGTGACAGAGTTTTCCTGTGAGTTTTCCTGCGTTGAGTGTTGAGTCAAATTAAGCTGTTAGACCCCACTCCTGGTGGTACCCTTCCATCAATTCCTTTAATTTTCAGGTTTACGACCCAAAAAAGAACAGTGTTCAAGGCAGAAGGCATTGATGAGCACGCTTTGTATCAATAATAAGGAAATATTTAAGCTTTAATTTGATACACTTACTTGTAAACACATGATGAACTGTGGGAATCTCTGTACCGGTTTTACCATCAGGCCAAAAATAGATAACCTGTCTGAATTAGATTTCTCTCTATCCTGGAAAAAAAAAAAAAGTTAAAAATGAGAACTATAGAAATGAAAATAAAAGAGAATTAAGAATGGAAAGAAAATGAGTGCAAGCCTAAAAACAAAAGCAATAGATAACAAAAAGGAGGATTTTTTAAAAACATTTTCATCAAATTTTATCACAAACTCTTTTGAAGGTGTGGTTCTGCAATCAGATTTTACGAACTAATCCAACCACAGAGTGCTTTCAAAGGAATACCTATTCCTATCCCTTTCTGTATCTTACCCGCAAAAAGTCATCAAAAGATTGCTTGCTCCTCTGGGCTGTTCGTATTTCTTCCATGGCAGCCGAGAAATTGTTGACGTAAATACTGTAGGCATTAACGACCATGGTCTTGGAAAACTGGGGGGAATAGCACATATAAATATATATATATATATATATATACATATAATTGACAATAATAGCAATTTGTGACAACATATGATTTTTGCAATAAAATCAGGAATACAATTCATTACAAAAAAATTGAATCAAATATTTAATGTTACCCCCTTTTTCAACGATCAAAACAGGTATGAATAAAACATTAAGACCCTAAAGGCCAGCTAAAAGGAAAACAAACGTCTAAAACTTCATATAACCTAAAAACTCATAAAAACTTTCCCAGCAGGTATAAAACGTTATTCTATCTTAATACACTACTCACGGATGCTGTGAAAACATCCCCAATTTTCTCTTCCTGATCCCAAGCTGCTGCAGCCTCAGACAATTCAATCTGGAACATTCTATGGTGGGAAATGATTTCCCTGATGACAGAAAACACAACACGCACGCGTGCCTTTGGATTGGGTACAACTTCTAGAATTGTCCTCTCATATTGCTAGAGAAAGGAAAAAAGCCAATAACCAAGCAAATAAGATCATTGCTGAGAAATTAGACAAAATGTATAGTGCATTCTTTCTATTCATTTTCATATAGCTATATAATAATATAGTCATATCTTGTTAATGTTTGTTACAAAAATCCAATTTACTTTGATATGTTAATGTGTTAACAATTTATATTATATGTTTGGCCCTCATGTCTTGTTTACTTGTACCGGCAATCCAGCCCTTATATCGACCCTCTTTGTCCCATACCCAACTCATCTATACAGAGAGAGAGATAGAGAGAGAGAGAGAGAGAGAGAGAGAGAGAGAGAGAGAGAGAGAGAGAGAGAGAGAGAGAGA
>JARDUL010119939.1:0-11036 GCA_030265205.1 Dirona pellucida
CCATCTATTCACTGGCCACGATAGACATGGCTTGTCAACACCAACAGTCGAGTCGTGCTCACTGCTCGGCCACCGACGAAGATGATGATAATGGTGACAATGACGATGATGATGATAATATTCTGCTCCGTTTTGACATTTTCACCTGACCAATGAGGAAAATTGAAAGTGAAAGGCCCAACTTGAATAAGAAATAAAACAAAGAAAACAACTACCGACCAACAAAACAAAAACAAAACTTAAAGCAACCAAAAACAACCACAACAACAACAAAACAAAATGTACATACTCGGAATAAGCACTCAACGCACTCCTTCACGTCCGTCCAGTGAATTGTGTATTTCAAATCTCTCCCTTCTGTGCTAATAAATAATTGGTTACTATTGAAACAACGGTTTGGTCACTCTCACTGACTGAATGGCAATTAATGTGATAATCATTAGAAGGAAAGAAAAATGTATACATCGAGTGAGGCATAAAAATGGAGCTGAACTTTGGACTCCATAACTTTAAAAATAATTAATAGAGTCACTATTACTTATCAGTTCTTGGTCAACTCGGTCCTAGAATTGCAAAATATTTTGTTTTAGTGCTTTGAGACCGGTTTACATTTAATTTGATGATGTTAAGAAAACGTGTTCCTTTTAATCGGTGAACGCGATTTTCTTAACATCATCAAATGTAAACCGGTCTAAAAGCACTAAAACAAAATATTTTGTAATGTTGGGACCGAATTAATCAACAGCTGATAAAAAAAATCCATATTATATTAGTGTGTAAAAAAAAAAGTCTTCGAAGTGTTATTTACCTATATCAAGGCTCAACATACCACCGATAGGTAGCTACAATAATCTTTGTATGACACAATTTTGTCTGTCAATGATCTTTCATGTTTTCACTCGCGTTGTTACAAAATTCATAACTTTGTTAGTCATTTTGTCATTCTTATATTATAGTTTACAAATGTGATTAGGTATCTTAAGTTGTTCTTACCAGATCATAAATTGATAGGGATTCCATTCATACGTTTCATTGTTATGATGATCCAAAGTTTCGCTCCAGTTTTTTCCTCACCCTATATCATTATACACCGGGTGAAACAGAAAGAACGGAACCCACGTATTTCGCTATAACTTTGTTGAATATGTACCGAAATAAACTAGGTTTTATAAGTATACAGATGGATTAATGTATGGCGTGCCTGGCAGAAACTGGAATGTTTGATAACAAGATGAAAAAGTTATCAAAAATCATAAACATCAGCCAAAAAATGGACAAATGAAAACGTGTCGCAAAATGAGTCCATGTCATAATATATAATTTATCCTCACACGATTTCACAGTCGGTGAGTTTCTGTTTAACGAGTGTACGATATGGTCTTAGTTCTAAACCATACCTCAGTATGCAACCAACACTTCCTCTGATGTTTCGGGACCGACTACCGCCGAATCTTTCACTAAGCACTATGCATACGTTGATAGCAGAGCGAGCCTGTCTGGGTCGACCAGATGACCAACGCTTTGTAATGGACCAATTATTATCCTTAAAGTTGCGAAGCCTGGACTTACATGGCCCTCATTTACAGTTGAACTTTGAACTTATTCCGGAACAAAACAAGAGACTATTTAAATTAATCAGTTTTTAGTTTCAAGCGTAACCATTATTTTGAATATTATTACAATACAGTGACAACGGTTGAGTTAATCCACCACCCAACAGTTGAACTAATCCATAACCCAGTGGTTGAGCGAATCCGTAACCCAGTGGTTGAGCTAATCCGTAACCCAGTGGTTGAGCTAATCCGTAACCCAACGGTTGAGCTAATCCATAACCCGACCGTTGAGCTAATCCATAACCCGATGGTTGAAGTAATCCATAACTCACTCAATGGTTGGGCTAATCCATAATCCAAGGGTTCAGCTAATCCATAACCCAGTGGTTGAGCTAATCCATAACCCAATGGTTGAGCTAATCTACAGCCGACCGTTGAGTAGACGGCATCCATGGCTGTCAGTATGACAATGATACCATTACATGTTGTGTTTGTTTATCGAGTCCCCTTGTTCCCTTTATACCGCAAAAAGCAGTGTAGGGGCCAGCCATATGTCAAGCTCTGACGGGTGCGCATGACAAATGGAAGTAAATCCAAATCTCAATGAGGACTTGCACCACTCATCACCTAACACATGGCTAGAAAGACTATGCATCAGGAATTAAAGATGAGCAGGTGATGAGCCCACTGCATCCAATTACCTTTACCATTAAATTGGACAACAATGTACCATGTGGTCCATACATTTTACCAGTAAACACTTTGCTGTTACCCTAGTGGTTACTATGTATTCAGTTACAGGATATCTGAGAGCTGCCACCCAGGCCTAGATATCATTACATGCAAAAGTTAAATGTCTTATGTTAACAATTGTATTATTACTGTTCATCTCTATTGTCTATTTTTCAAATCCTGCCTTACCACATTCATCCTTCAGTACAGTTCATCTCTATTGTCTATTTTTCAAATCCTGCCTTACCGCATTCATCCTTCAGTTTGGGTAAATATGTACTATGCTAAAAAAAAAAAAAGAAGAAGAAAACTCATTTAACCACAATAGCCCTCTTAATGAGAAATGTCAAGTTAATACAACAACAACCAAAAACCATAGTTCATTGTATATTACTTTATATTGACAAACACAAAACGAAAATAAAAGATAATACGTAGTCACTTAGAATTGCTGATCACTTTGAGAAACGATAGAATGATAGTGGGATAATGTAACAGTGCCAGTGAGAGACAAGAGCAGAAAATTTAAAAACACCATTTTTTTTGTTGAACGGGGGGAATCGAACCTATGCTGCCTGCCATGGCAACACCGCCTGTTGTTGCCATGGCAGGCATAGGTTCGATTCCCCCAGTCGACGAAAATCTTTTTTTCTATTTTCTGTTCTTGTCTCTCAATGGCACTGTTACATTACATTATCCCACTATCATTCTGTCAACTAGACCATCAGTGTCTGCTACCTCTTCATTTATTTTGATAAACGATAAGAAGTATAACCTTATCTTCCTGAATATTATATGCATTACAAGTTAGTCAGAAATTTTTTTCAAACAATCCCACTCATCTTTACCAGTAACTTTGAAAAAAAAAACATCAACCAAAATATGGCATGAACAATAGAAAAATAGAAAAATAATAACAAATTCATTCATTCATTATAATATCAAACCACTTCCATATCTTGAAGTGGAAGTAATTTATTGAGTGACACTACTCAAAATACAGTCCCCTCACAGACCTTGTAATAAAAGCTAAATCATAATCCCATATCACAAACATTCATTTCAGTTTCAGCAGTATGTTGTTAACAACAATGACGCTGCCCAGCGGCGACACTGACGACACTGCGTTAGCAGCTCTGTCAATTCCTTGGTGTTTTTGGATCTATATTTACTGTTCAAATAATTGTTCATTTGGATTTCTTTTGAATATTGACAGTAAGTATGAAGACTGATGCATATATTGTCTTATCTTATACTCATACCACTGGGAAAGATACTTTGACAGCTTGACCCAGGTGTAAAAATAGGCGACATCTGATCTCACTCACTGAGGAAGTAATCTGTCATAGTAAGTCAAAGAACAGGGTCCTATCCAGAGGGTGACAAAGCATCATTTTATCACTTCATGCTTCTGGGATAAGAACCAGGTCTATGGGTCAAAGGGCTCTCCAGGACTTTGGTCAATACATATTGATACAGCTTTGTCGTTTTCAATTGATGAAGGGTCGCATATGACGCAGTGAGCACCTTTGTGGAAATGCGCTGATAATTATTAATGCCATTAATTTTTTTATTATCACCATTATTATTATCATTATTATTATTATTACTATTATTATTATTATCACCATTATTATCATTATTTTCATTATTATTATTATCAATATTATTATCATTATTTTTATTATCATTATTATTACAGCTTTTCCATGCAGTTTTTCATTTCTAAAATAGTAACAATTGTTCAAAGAAAGGCAAAGGGTAAAAAACCCAACAAAAATAAACCCCAACAAAAACAAATCATTGTTTTTTCATAATAGATACTTTGTTTATATTTTCAACACATATAATATAATATAATATATATATATATAGTGTATCAGAATGTCAGAAGTGTTTAACATGTTGCATGCATGACCCAGAATTTTCTAATACAGCCCTGTACGTATCAGTAACAAAAATTATCTATTTTTAGGTATTTCAAGACTCTAAAAATATCAACTCGCTACCCACAGACTAAGGACACATTGTCGATACAGGTTTCTGCGACTTAGAATCTTTATATTTTCAATGATCCCCAATCTGCCAATTACTAGTTCTAATCATGTCTACTGCCATCAGAGTAAAAAACCGGATGTATCGCTCAATGCGACACTGCCCTAAGAGAAATTGTGCGGCGGAATGGAACACATCCCTGAAGCGACTACGTTTGGGGAATCATTGGTAATACCTGTATTACAACATCAAAACCGAGTGAAGAAGAGATACAGAAAGTGTATGTAGTTGACTGGCACAAAATCATAGAAACCCATATCACAAATGACGTGTCATATAGAATAAGTATTGTCTGGCATAGCTTGACACGACAAGAGCCATAATAATACCGCTGGCACTGAGAGAATCATTTAATTAATACTGTATTAACAGGAGAGAGTTTGGCACATTTTAGATTCTTTGAATAATAATGCAGCATGACTGGGATAGGATTTCATTTTTATTGTGCAGATAATAAAAGACTCATTTGTTTCAAAAGTCCAGTATTACTATTTGGCCTTAGGTAATCAGCCGATCAAATTCTGTCATAAACAGCGCTCTTGCTCTAGCTGGCTCGACCTTAGAGCCTGATTTACACACTACAGTAGGACTATGCCCCATTTCCTGTTTTCCAGACATTCGGCTTGTCTATCATATTACAAGCAACATTATAGCTTATCATTTTTCTGTTTTCCAAACATTCAGCTTGTCTATTACATTGCAAATACAAGTAACATTTTAGTTTCCAACTTAGAGTTGATTTGCCATAAGATTTGTGGGATTGAACAGAGTCAATTAAGTCTGAAAATTCCCGAAAACTGATTGTCAGACCAAGAATTAAATCCAGTGATAACCGGGTCCCAAACAAACCATATAAAAAATGCCCCCCCCCCCCCCCCCCCACCACCAGTGTCCATTCACACCTATATCCATACGAATAATATCAGACCAAGACCGGGAAGCATCCATTTTGCTTGATGGCAACCTACTACTGTATTGACACGAACAATTAATAATAACTTGAACTAAATCTGCGGCATTTTTTATACTTTGTTTTTTTTGGCACACTGTAGGTAGTAGTAGGTAAGGTACTTACATTTTGAAATAGTATGAACATGAATATTGAATATTTAATGTTTATCGTTTCTTGTTTACGTGAGCTAATAATAAGTACAATCATTCCCCCAAGATAAACGCATACAAAAATAAATGGTGGAAAGGCAATCAGTGACAGGGTCAAACTAAGTGGAACACAAGTTTCAAATTTGAGATGTATAGAGAAAGAAATAAAATAGATATGTGTAAGACGTTGTCATCATGAGTTTTGATGTTGTTGGATTTTACATGCCTATGGTGAAATACAATGATTTATCTACATTAAGTAATTATCTTGATATGTGAAGAGGTGTTATCCTGTCTTTGAAATACTTGCATTATGGCGACTGTGGCCAAGTGGTTAACCTGCTGGCCTCAATATCATGAGATCCCTGGTTTGATTCATGGCTGAAGCTACCGATGTTGAGTCCTTGGGAAAGACTCTTTTAGCTTCACACATGTTTTCCTTACTCGACTCAGGTGTAAATGTGTTCCCAACTACAGGCAGTAATATATATTTTCAGAATGTTAATATCATGTGCCTCACAAGTTGCTATACTGTATGCTTCCCATGGCATTGAGAAGGATAGTGAATGACATGGCCTGCTGGGGGATAAATGATGTAAAGTCTGCGAACTTGTACTTGTACAGGGATAGAGGACTATAAACCCATCTTTATGAGCTCAAGTTGTCACTGAATCGGAAAAGTAAAGTATCTCTATTATTTTTGTTATTATTGCTCTGCAAAGTTCACCCTCCACCTTTGAGAAAAGTTTTCTCAGAACTCACAAGCTTTACCCCTATTGACTCCAAACACAGCTATATTTTTGCAACCGTGTGACCAAATAAATGCACAAAATTTTTATATAATTTGAAAGAGGACATACAGCTTATGAAAAAATGGGACAAGGACTCTTAAAAAAGTGACATATTTTGTGTTCCACTTAGCCTGCTTTTGTCACACATGAGACATATTGGCAGGGTAGCAATCAACTATTTCAATTATGGTAACTACACATGTTGAAGTTAGTTGGCTAGCTATCCTGTGATGTTATGTCCTGAGAGTTTCATAGCGATGTACATATATATAATATTTCAACAATTTCATAAAAACCACAAATAGCATCAACATATTACATCAAACATCAGTTAATTTATAATATTTTTCATCCAAGCCCTACGTCCAAAGACATCATGACTACAAATCCAACGATGGCTCCCCACGATGCTAGCTTGCCGTTACCGCTAGAGAGAGAAGAAGAAAGACGATCATTGTATCATGCATCACATCACTGGGTCATGACATCAAATTATCTTTAAGACTTATATTATTTTTGGAATGTTTCATCTACACAAATTAAACAAACATATTGAATTTAAAAAATAAACCTTACCCTGATGTAATACCATTCAACAATACAAAAAATATGTTTTACTGGCACTGTAACATTAACCTACCATTATTGTCGTTACTATCAGTGCCCGTTCCCTATTCATATATTTTGTAATATTATTGCATTGTATACCGCATTGACAAGGTAAATATTAAAAAGCTCTACTATACTTCTCAAACTATTTCATAATATACACAAAAAAACAAAAAACATCAACAAATATTATAAGGCCTTTTTTGCATGTAAACTTGTACTTGTATCAACTCTCCCTAAAAAAAAAAGATAATAAAAAATGAAAAATTGAATACATGTTTGTGAATCAAGATCTTATTAACCACTTACCAAACTTGAGCCTCGGGAATTATATCGTCCACGACTACATATATCATAGCACCGGCTGCAAACGCCAAGGCGTAAGGAAGGATAGGCTCAGCAAATGCCACGGCAAAGGCACCAAGAAGACCAGCTACAGGCTCCACCATTCCACTCAGCTGGCCATACCTAAAATATGATATCAACAAAAAATTGGTTCAATAATAAGTATAGATAACAACACCATATATAATCTATATGTTAATATTTCACAGCAATTGTTATCATTCTGTCTGGATTTAAGTTTGAAGAGTTCAATTCCTCAAGAGGTTGTCTTATTTTTCTTTCATACACTCTCACACACACTCACACATATATATGTATGTAAGTATGTATGTACGTATGTATTTATTATATTACATATTATACTTTTGTAATACAGTACCATACAGATTTGGTCCAAAAATTATAATTCCAAGACTGTTTACTTGCACTTTTGTTGAGTTACGATAATTATGTGTGGTAAAATTAACCCTAATGACACGGCCTGCTGAGGGATAAATGATGTAAAGTCTGTGAGGACGAACACAAACAGGGATACTGATACTGACTATAAACCGATCTATATTTTCATCTTGATATCTTTACCTTTATCAAAATAATCTGAGTGGTCACAAATATATAAAAACGTCAATTTTAAAGCATGCAACCTAGTCATGTTTGCTTTCAGATTTACCTCATAATAATAACATAGAATTATTCTAAAGGACTCACCAGAAACTTCTTAGAGGAGACATCCCAGATGCCCTTAATGGAAGGCTGACTGCAAGACCTTCAGGGAAATTTTGGATTCCTATACCAAAGGCTAAATTTCTGAAACACAAGGAGATGAAAAGACTTCCTTTTATTACAACAAAAGAGCATTCAAACGATACACTTAATTTCAATCCGGTCAATCCCAACAACCGTCAACCAAAAATTAAATATATCATATAAAAGTCACTGGTTAATCCAGACTCACTTCTATTCTATTGATCACAAATTCTTGGGCCTAGACTTGACCACTAATTGGGTTTGAACAAAATACAAAACAAAGTCGGCCATCATGTTTCAGTTGGATTATTTCCCTTTGTAAATGAAAGAGCAGCGATTCACAAAGTGGGGTCTAGCACCCCCAGGGAAGCCTCTGGGTGTTTGGGAGGGGGAAGGTGGGGGGGGGGGGGGCACGAGGGGTGGTAAGGGTGCAATCAGGAAATCTAACAAAAATCTATATCCTGAAACCTTGTTGTCTATTTCAGTTGAAATAACCCAGGCACCAGCCACAGTGTAGTGCCGCAAAGTGGGATCAAGATCTTGAGGGGAAAAAAAGTGCTTCTACCAGGATTTGAACCTGCGACGAGTGACTTAACTACTGCGCCACCAGCTCCCACACTTTTCTCTCGATTCATGTAAAACAAATGACTTGAAAAACATTGACACAGTAATAATAAAAAGAAAAGATAAATGTATTTGCCAGGCAAAGCAAAAAACAAAAACAAAACCAAACAAAAACAACAAACCATTGAGAAATCCCAAAATCAACTTAAAAAGAGGTTGTCTTAGGTTCACTCATTATTTTATCCAAAGAAAACTTTTTACGTACCTAGCATTTTCAAAAGTAGCTGCCTTAGTTTTTCCTACTGCACCAAACCCAACACCTACAGCAAGACCCTCTGAAAAACAAAAACAAATACAAACTCATACCATGTAAAATTCTCTTAGATTAAAACAATGTTTATATTTCTATTATACCAGTGAACTTTAAGCATGAAATAATAAAAAAATTAATGTAAAAGTAAGTGGGGAGAAAAAAAAGTGACATTACTGAAAAAAACAAACCAAAACAGCTACCCACTTATGATGATTCTTTTAACTTGTCCCAGCCTTTCATAACTTGAAAATTCATAACCCCCCCCCCCCCCCATAATCCCCTGAAAAAAATGTGATAAGAGTATGAGGAAAAAACATTACAGTCCTTAGTTGTTTGCACAACCAATGAGCCGTAGTGGAAAAAAATGGCATGGGCCTATATCAAGCATCCCTATCGCACAGCAATATACCTTACTAGTCGAGTAAATGAAAACATTAATAACAAAACATTATAAGCACACTACCTGGAATGTTATGTACAGTAATAGCAACTATCAACAGCATTATCCTTCTCCAATTAATGGCTTTGTTTAAAGTGGCAGATTCAGGACCACTGCTTCCCATGTTATCTCTCTGATAGGCTCCGTTCATGTCTGTTTGTGGCCGCCTCTGTCTAGGGACCTGATCAAGTGACCTGCTTGTTTTCGCAGCTTTCGAATCATCCTGCATTGTCAGCACGACTGGAACAGGGCCATCATCATCTTTAGAGGAAGGTAATAGTCCCCCACCATAGCTACTCTCTGGTTCAAGAAGACTTCCCTGAGAAAAAAGACAAAGAAAAGAGTGATTCATAGATTTAAATGTTGAGATTGTGATCTCTTGAATACATTGAAATATTTAGGTAAATTAAAAATCATGTATACAATCATCATTTTTAATGTATGTTAACAATGCGAACCAACTAATCCGTCAAAATCATGCTCTTCTGTTTTGTATCACTAAGAACAACTGAAGGTAAGTTCTGGAAGTTATAAATGACTGTCATAAATTTTACCAAGGAAGTTAATTCATGTTTTAGAAAAGCCCTATTTTGGTCAAACAAATGTATTACATATATACAAATATACTCACATATTATCCTATACATGCAAATATTTACAGTTTAATTTTCTCTCCTTTAGCATGCATTATCAAATACTAAATTAAACCTTTCAACCCTGTTCTACAATTTCATCATAACAGTTGTTTTAAAATAATTGCAACATCACAAATTATTTTTTAGTAATGCTATGCTATTTTGGATTAACATGGGCAGACATAGAATAGGAGACGAGCAATAACACTTCTCATAATCATTACTTTATAAATGCAGTCAAATATTTACTACTGACCCAAGCATTTCGGATTCTTTTTGGAGTGTACCTGTTTTCTAACTAAGCATTTTTAAGTATACATAATAAGCTAAAATCACATTATAAAAATCTTACAAAATCGGGCAACATGACATCAGCCCCATACACAAAGACAGCTCCCAAGGCAAACCCGACGGCCACAGGAAAGAACGCCCATTGTCCCTCATCTCCATAATGTCCCGACAACTCTGCCATCTCAATGGCTGGCGCCAACAATGACCAGTACGAGGCGGCCGTCATTACCTGGTACAAATAAAGGAAAAACATCAAATGGATGAAAAAGTTTTTACGAGTCTATTGAAATGTGGAGCAAGCCCTGGTGAAGATACAGTCTGATGAATAAATTCACTTGAATTGGATCTGATCTCTCCCTCCCCCCCGCCCGCCCCATCCATTCATCATTATATCTTTTAAAAAACAACTAATGAGTAGTCTTTTTTTTTTGGACAGGTTAATCCCTTTTATTGATTGGGTTCCCAAAGGAGATCAATAGTACACAAATTGACTGTATCATCATAACTAATACAAATACTAGTTGTCACTACTGAGTACTCAGGATATGGCACGAGGCTGTGCTGACAATGCTCTAAAGATTAAATGTGGTCAGTTCATCAAGTTACTAAAAAACTCTTGCTGTTACTGTTACAGTATTACTATTCTTCACTTTCCGACAATTTTGTGCAAGGACAATCCATACCTAGCTCTCTCTTTTTACCAAAATAATTTCTTTATATATATATATATACATTTTATAACATAGAGAGAGAGAGAGAGAGAGAGAGAGAGAGAGAGGGAGAGAGAGAGAGGGAGAGAGAGAGAGGGAGAGAGAGAGAGAGAGAGAGAGAGAGAGAGAGAGAGAGAGAGAGAGAGAGAGA
>JARDUL010120271.1:0-11033 GCA_030265205.1 Dirona pellucida
TATATAGAGAGAGAGAGAGAGTGTGTGTATGTGTGTGTGTGTGTGTGTGTGTGTGTGTGTGTGTGTGTGTGTGTGTGTGAGAGAGAGATTGTTGTTTTTGGTTTGTTTGTTTTTTTGGTATGTAAAAAAGCAAAAAACGAAACAAAATTTAGCACCATCTTCAACTCTGTAAGAGTAATGTGATTTGTCCAGTAGATCTTTGCTACATCAATGCCCTTTGGGAAAGAGTTATCGCTTTCTTTTCAGTGTACACCATAAAATGCCCCCAAAAACAAGGCCTATAAAATCAAATTTAAATAAATAAACATTTTCAAAATCAAACATGATTTGACAGGATCGAGTCATTGTCGCTGACACACAGGGCACCGTAGAATCTAGAAGTGTTTATATCATATGGCTGTTCATTAAGTGTTCATTTCATATTTTGACAATATTTCAGCACCTCAATTAACAAGACTTGCTAACTGTGTCTCCCATCCGTGATCATGAGATTGTGAAGGAAAACAATTGAAGAAAAAGAAAATCAGGCTTGATCAGCAGATTCGGCACTGACATGTCCATGTTTTGCTTGGCATCTGATGGGGAATCCTTGTGATTTTAACCTGATGATAAGCTATTTTAAACTCAGCATCCTACCCACTCGCCTATTTATTTCATGGAATATCTAAATCTATGTGTCAACACAAATCAATAATGGAAAAACAAATCAATCAAGACGCTTGAGGGATATACATCAGACCTACAAGAAAACAAAAGGATTTTTCTACATAAACATAAACATGTCAAAAAGTGATAATTAGAGACGAAAGAGGACATACTTTGGATACATCCCAATCCCATCCAGCCCAGTGTTCTTTCTAAAATATGTTGCCTTGAATAATAATAATAATAATAATAATAATAATAATAATAATAATAATAAAGAAACAGCATGGCAGCAAATAAGACAAATTCAATTTCACATATAAAAAAAAAAACCCCCCAAAAAACCATCTGCATTCAAACTTGAACTGGCAACATTGAATGAGAACGGGCAATGATGATCATCATCTGCAAAAAGAGTAGGTAAATAATGCAATGGCAGAACAATAGACAACTAATAGAACCAAGATCAGGAATAAATGATAATGTAATTATATCCGGGAATCCAGTGAGTGCCTGTAATGTAATGGTACTCACTGCCTCGCTGGCAACAGGTGGCTCAAAGGTTGACCGCTGTCTGCAGTTCTTTTCCTGATCTTGTCCATTGCCTATTTTACTGGCACTGCATTACTCACCCATTAATTCTGACCTTTAGACAGACGGTAAATAAAACATAATTCACCATGGAGGTATAAAGTGATTTAAAAAGTCCACTAAACCTGTTTGTGTCAGGTGGATTAAAGTGGAGCGGACAATGAAAATAAACAGAGTATGACTTACTTTCAAGTCTTTTAAACGTCTTTCAACGAGTCTGAGGAGTTGGAAGTCAGACTCTTGGCGCATCAAGTTACGCATTGGTATAACATAAAATATTATTGTTTCGTCTTTCGAGAGATGAAAAAAATGGAAGCTAGTGTATTTGTGCGTTGAGATATTTGACATTTAACGATGCCAGAGGTGACCATTATATCACTTCCAAACTACTGAAGGGTATGTGGTTCGTTTCCCAGCTGAGGTGGCTGACTTTTTGGGACTATAATATTATTATATGTATATAACAAATTTTCCCTGTACAATCTAGGCTTTTCACTTAATTTAAAAAGTTAACATCACTCATTGACTGAAAGACAATGGCCTCCCTGCAACCATGTGTAAAATGTATACGTCAGTGACTGTCTGGCTCAAAGCCTCAGCCGATATGGTACTGGATTGTTCCATCTTCGCTTGTTACACCAGAAGGAGCAACCTCTAATATTGTTTTACGTTCATAGTTAGAGGATGCTCGATCCCATCAGAGTTGGGCATTTCAGTAAATCACAGTTATATAACAAATATGATATCAGCGTCCTTTAGTCATTCTATTAATATTAAGAATAATCTTTAGCGAAAGAAAAATGAAATTGAAATCAAATATAGCATCACGCCCACAATCAGATTGGAAGAGGAAAAAAGAAATAACATCAAAAGCGTTGTTAAAAGGAAAATAATACTGTTTAATCAAAGTTTCCAATACACAAACTCCACTTCATCAGACACAACATAGAGTTGTCTTTGATTACGAAGTGGAATAACAGATAATACTGCAAATAATATCCTTATGCAATTTTTGCATAAGCCCATTTTTTTAAAATAGAAAAACCAAGCCGTTCACTTTGATTAGTGTAAAATTGCACACTGCATAGATTTGGCAATGGTCTAAAATTAGCTCAGATCTGTAGCTCTGAAACTACTTAGCAAAAACAATGATGCATAAGCCATTTTAACTTGGATCCATTATGGGAAAAACAAATGGGCTAATGCAAATATTTCACATGGATGCAAACAATTTTTTGCAATACATAAGGTCATCAAACTAAAAGAGGAAGTGTTAAATTACAATTCTTTTTGGCACAAAACATTAATACAAATATGTCTTTAAAGCACAATAATATTTTAGCCGATATCATTTCCCTAATACTGATTGGATACTGAATCACTACCCAGCTTTAATTCATTTCAAAACAAACTTTAAACATTTGAATTCAAAGTACTACAATCGCAAGCCACTAATCCGAATATTGACAATCTGGAAAATTCATTAATCCGGTATCACCAGTGGGGGGAAGAGGGGCAATTTAATCACTATATTTTTCTTCTAAAAGAGATCCTACATCCATCATTCCGACCCTGTGATTTTGCCCGCTAATTCGACACACACTGATTTGCCAAGGACTACCAATGACATAACAGGGGTCGAGTGTATTGAGCATGTATGACTTTTAAAAATATAAATTGTCTTCATTTTGGTTTAAAAAATACAAATGGATCAATCATTTACCTTCCTCTGTAAAAGAATATGTGACAATATTCCACCTTTAAAAAATCTTTTTCAAATGCAATAAAATCGGTGAAATTTTTACTCCATTAATTTTCTTGGAAAATAACATATGATTAAAAACAGTTGAAAAAGAAAACTGAAGAAATTATGAGCATAATCAACCATTACCAATAAGCATAATATGTAGTAAGTTAATCATAAACAATAAAGAATATGCAAACAAATTATGAGATATCATTATAGCTGTTAATGAGCATTCCACAACTATCTCTCTATAATCACATCAACATGGGAGACAATTTGGAAGATGAGCTACCTGAATAGGTCAAAACCGTTGGATGGGTTTTCCATTTCCCGGAGGTCGTTCTATTGTGAGTATAAAGGACCGTGACAAACAACTTTCCAATGGTGAATAAAGAATCTCATGATTTGTTTTCGGTACTTCCCGAATAGCAAGGTCAAGTTGCTGGGGAAAACCTTCTAACGATCTTGTCCTATACTTAAAATCTGTTAGAATTTTCCAAATTCAATTCTATTTTCATGTTTGCTGTGCAAACAAACCAAAAAGATTCAATTAATTATTACATGCATACAGATGAAAGGATTGCTTTCTTTATGCACAAAACAAAACGTTGGCATTACTACTATTTCCCCCTGATGCAAAAATCTGGGGTGTAAGTGGCAAACGAAAAATAAATCTGAAAGCCTCAGATCATAGCTTGCCACTAATATGTGAAAAAGCAAAAAATCTAAAATCAGAAAAAGCAAAAAGTCTGAAATCAGACAAAATCTGAAAGATTTACACCCCTGCAAAATAGAAATTTATCAATTAAAAACCATGCATGCAGAAGTTGATATATATATATATATATATTGTGTTCATTGCGAACAGATTTGAAACGGGCCTATTCATCTGTTTACTTTCCCAATGCTGTCAAAATAATTAGTGAATTGAATTAAGAGCAAAATTATCAGCTTTTTGCAAAGACCATGTCCCCTTGCGACGTCAAAGGTTCTTGAATGTAGCGACAAACAATATAATATTATCATGTTTTACCTGCCTTGATCTCAAAGGAGATTTCACGATTTTGCACCATTCGAATGCTCTGTACATAAAAAAAAAGATTATTTGTACTCTTAACATCTATAGAAAATGATGTACCATGTTCTGTGGCACTGCAAACAATACTCTCATACATGCAAACGTATTCACAAACATGCTTGTTTGTTATCTGTTCCCTATAAGGCATAGATGCGCAGACCCAGGTAAAATTTATCCAGGTTAAGTGCAAGTCTGTGCCCTACTAGTACACATGGCCTGATACAGAGCTGGAAAATCTATGGATCAAGATTTTAAGGCAAGCAGGGGATCAGCCCACTGTGCCAATAAACCTTGTTTGGTGCAAGAAGCAATACACTGTTCAATATTACTCATATCTGAATCAGACAACATGGTATTGTAGCCTCAGGTGTTCACCCAACAGCTATTCACATACATATTAAATTATCAAGATTTATATTATCCTCTAATGTCATTGTTCACTGTGCTAACATAATAGTCTGCATCAGACATCTAAATAAAAATGAAATTGATCGTCATGGGATACCTTTTGTCATGGACCATGTCAAAATCATGGTGAATTATCAAAGAGGAATATAAAACTAAATATGATAGTCATAGCGTTGAAAATAAAGTGTTTTTTGGTTTTTCTTCTTTCTCCGAACTTTTAGGCCAATCATTGCCACTGCTTTATAATGAACTCTAACGTATGAAAAACACCTGGTGCAAAGTATGCACTAATGGCACCAAAGTAATGACAATTTAACATTCTGTGTCCTGAAACGGAAACAGATAGAAACTCAATTTAATGGGTCCATAAAGAACCATATCAACTTACACTTAGACCATTATGTTAGCATGGTGACCATTTTCAAAAGTCAAATAACTGGAATGAATCTCTTTAGTCCTTCCTCGATTCTTTGTTCACTGAGCTGAATTCAAAATATTCAATATAGCCATCCATGTTTTTGTCAAATCTTGTGAGTGCAATGTCGATGGTAGAAGATATCGTTTGCTCAGATGGGATGGGTCGTTCATTCTTTTGTGAGTCAGTGTCATTCTTGTTCTCTTCTGGAATCATTCAACAATTGACAAAAGTAATGGATAATTTTCCTTGCTATGAAATCTTAACTTTGATTAGATAACTGATTAAAATCATAGGCAAAATTATTTTATCTTATTTTCCTTATTTATTCATATCATCACTAAAATGCAGATATATCATTCCTTACCTTCTTTCATAGAAACGAATGCCGTCAAAATTATAACATTGGACAGAACATGCTGCTCTTTACAAATATATTTTCATGGTTCATACCAAAATCAGGGGATCGAAAATACAAACTATAAAAAA
This sequence comes from Dirona pellucida, assembly GCA_030265205.1. Classification (NCBI taxonomy): domain Eukaryota; kingdom Metazoa; phylum Mollusca; class Gastropoda; order Nudibranchia; family Dironidae; genus Dirona; species Dirona pellucida. The sequence continues at coordinate 5,374 of JARDUL010120271.1, forward strand.
AATGAGTCTCTTCATACACATATTCATAACCCAAAATTAAAACCTTTACCACAATGAAGCCATTTAAGATACCATTATCAATAATTCACTTGCAGTGTCAAAGTATGATTGAAAGTGAAATAACTGTAAATTCTGAGAGAGCAAGATGACAAACACTTGAATCCCAACATGTCAAAAATATGTGGGCACGGTGACCAAAACAACAACTTAACGGTTAGTTATTTATAGCGACTTTTTCTTCTTCTTCCATAATTCTAGTTTAATCAAAAACCTTTGGAAGGCTTCAGAAAGACAAATGATTATGTGAGTAATTCTAATTCCTGGCATGGAGCATGCATCTTATAATGAGTAATGCTAAGGTGGTTGAAATAAAATTGAGAGCGGATTCACCCTAGCTTTTAAAATATTACAATGGATGAAAGCATCCTCTTGCAAGATAGTTAATTTCTAAAGTGTCATTGGCAAAGGTACAAATGAAAAACACTATAAGTAATACTAACACATATATTTTCCTTTTTTTATGATGTTAATAATAACCTCACAAAAATGTAAATCCTCTTAAAAAATAATACATTCCCTTTTCTTTCAATGTTTCAATAGTTGTTTCTCCTTTCCTGTCACAAATAACATAAATATAAAACATAGACACGTTTTTCAGCCTGGAAAGATTTATTGAATTCTTTAAACTCGTTACTTGCCCTGTTCCCTGTTGTCATATACCCTGTAACAGTAACTTGGAACCTACTGGTGCATGGTATACTCTTGTCAAACAAAAAAAGAAAATATTATTTATACACTTTTATCAACTTCTTTCACATTAAAATTGTGCAAAGCTTCTTTTATGTGCACCCATACTACTTCTAGCCTTCAAAGCAATTTAATGAAAATCAGCAGCTTTGAATTTACAGAAAATTGGCATCTCTTATTAAAAAGGCATTTATTCATTACTTTTTATTGGAAACATTTGCAATATTTCTGTTTTATAGACTTGTCTTTTTTATCCAGAATCGTATCTAACAAGAGTATAAACTAACAGTCAAGAGTATGTACAGGCCTTTGCATTCATAGTGCTGAATCATCCTGCATGCCCATTCATCATGAAAAGTGTTAAGTTGTTCTCTTACAATCAGGGGGCTTATACTTTAAGGGAGTCTTTGGAGGATACCGATGAACTTTACATAGATGAAAACCCTCCACACAGAATGCTTCCCATAAGTCCAGAACAAAGCGTTGTTTAAATTCAAGGTACAATTTATTTATTTTTTGACGACCCTCATGTAAAACCAAATATCAAAGATAATACCCTTTTCCAACATTCATTATTGCAAGCAGGCCCATCACATTACAAGGATCAAATTAAATCAAATCTATTTTCATATAAAAGAATTACAATTCATTCTGATTTTCTTTATCAATGAGAATCGGGAAGAGATCTTAATATAAAAATTTAATTGAAAAACAAATGTGTCATATGATTTATTTTTTTAAAACAACAACAAATAACAATTACCTTTATATTGTCCACAAGGGCATTTTGTCTTTGGTCGCAGCACAACGCAATGAAAACATAGGAGTAGGAGATATTTTCTTGCCCAATGAAAAAACGTTATGCCGGAAGCCAGACTCGGACCCCCACCACCGGCATGGTAAGTGCAATGTCTTAACCTCTCGGTCACTGCGCAATTATTATTATGGACATTCAATCATGGAAAATATAATTAAACAGAGTGAATTTTTTTAAGTTAACTTTTTTAAACGAGAATGTCCTGCAATATTCAAACAAGCAATACAAGCATAGATTCCCTTGACATTCTGTGGCACCTGAAGAGGAAACTGAATACATTGATTGGGAAAGGAAACCTGCAGAAATCCACATATTGAGGGATCAAGAAAAACATTGCACCAAGGGATAATTGGAATGTGGAAATGGATGGAAACATATCATATATTCATCAAAGCTGAAAAAAGAATTTCTGAGATGCAGTAACCCCCAATAATCAGTACAACAATTCTGAATATTATGGTCCCAAAAATTAAACGGAAATGACATTGAGACAATTGTGTACAGCAGTGAAAAAAAAAGCAAAGTCAATATCACAGTCTGCATAAATAGTGACCGTGTTGGTGAGCAAATTTACATAATATATATGTGTGTGTGTGTGTGTGATTGTGTATATGTATTCTTGCATTATATCATAACAATCTCATTGATATTACAATACGTTGATTAAATATATTGATTATGCTCATGAATCATACTGTAATACACATGATCAAAATGCACCAAATGCAGGGAAACAAAAAGAATATATTTGAAGTGATAGAACATTTCAATCTAATGAAATAATTAATAATTACAATATCCCTTAAGGATCAAAGCTTGAATCTTTGATTGGGAAAACAATTTACCTAATAGCATTGAATTTTTATAAGTTAACTTTTTTAAACGAGAATGTCCTGCAATATTCAAACAAGCAATACAATTAGTATTGGAAAATTAAACTTCTTTTCTTTCATCAAATTGCAGAGAAAAGTGTGCTACAAAGCTTTTATTAAAAAAAATATATATATTTTTCAATGATAGAACCCACTTTTCAATGGTTACCACCGCTAAAATTATAATGACATGTCAAGGTATTTAGGTCTGGTATAAAATTAAAAACAAATAACTAAGGCCCATTCGTCTCTGATTTCAAGTCAAATTTAACAACAAATATACCTTTAAGTTTAAGTGGAACGAAAATAAGAAAAAAAGTTATTGTCACATCAACATTTTACCATTGAGGACCCAGACAGGAAACTCACACCAAGCCTTTACCTGGAAACCAAAGGTATCATATCACACAGCCTTGTAATATAAATATTTTGAAAAACTCACCATCATGAAAATGAGTCAAGGCCTTGCCAATTTCCACCCCGTCTAATTTATTGTTGTTGTCATAGTCATGTAATTTGAAATAGTGAAATTCCAATTCTTCATCTGTCAGCTGCTCCTTGGGTTTCGTGGAGATGACATGTTGCAAATGATCAAGGATATGACTGAGAACGAAAAGAGAAACGGAATTAAAAACCCCAAATTTTTCACACGGACACAAGAATACAAAATGACATATTTCAAGTGACAATTAAAACTGCCATCTGACCACTTTCCTACACTTAACAATATATATGCAATATGGTATCGTACATAAAAATGCTATTACTATTAATTTAAGAAGCTGATTGGTCAAATTTGAACAGGTAAGTTTCACTTTTTAAAATGTACCATTTTCACAACACATTGATGTGTTCAACATAATTTGCAAGATTGGATTTTTTAATCATTGTTTATTTCAAAGATACATATCTTTATTTGATTTAATATATTTGTTTATAACCATTAGCCAAATGTCCCACTAACTTGATTTGTGTGATCACATATCAATCAAAAACACACAAAAGAAACACCTGAAAAGCCTTAGGGTCTATCCTAATTTCAAAACCATGTAGAACGAAGTGGACAAATGATACAGAGATCTATTCATTTAAACTTATTGTATCGTTGATGATAATACTAATAACGTTGAAAAAATATATTACAGAAATGATGTCCAAGTAGTACGGGGAACACATGTCACACTTTACACATATGATTCAGAGACATTAGTGTCTTTTGAAACACTGAATTTGCACCTAAAATGATATTTTGATAATTGTAATTAAATTATAATCAGTAAAATCTGTAGTGAAGGTAAAGCTGTGCATATCATTATTGTGTCAGGGGGAACCATAATAACATCTGAGAACATTGCTTTTACAGAGACAGAGAATTCATGTTATAATGTGGCAATTTCAAGTGAATTGGATTATCTAGAGTTATATTCAAGCCCAGGAACAAGGAATTGGATTATCTAGAGTTATATTCAAGCCCAGGAACAAGCTTTTAAAGTAAGGCAGATAAACGACTAAATTTATATATATGTAGAGGTAAAAAATTAGGTAACTCATTCTAAAAAAATTAATGATCACTTTTCCACTTTATTTCTTAAAATTTAGTCATGTGACTTGCTTTCCTCTTGATAAGTACTATCAATGTCCCACTCACTCTTTATTGTGAATTTCAGATGCAAATTCCAGAGGTTTTCCACTTCCACCATGATCTCCGTGGCCCAATGTAACATGTGAGCACATGAATAATACAGCTATGACTAATAGGAATTCCATTCTTTTTCTTGCTTCTTTAGTGGGTCTGAAGTCACAACTGGTTCCAGAAAAGACAATAATACAATATATATATATATATATAAAGTTTTTATATAATACCCCAAAAAAAGAAAGAGAAGAGTTTTCAGCTAGATAACTCTTGGCCTGAGATCCTACTGCATATGGAGTGGGCACTGACGGAAAACAGAAATATAATAGAAAAGGAAATGTTACAATGACAGTGGCTCAGTTAGTCTGCTGTTGCTGCAAGGCGGTGTTGCTGTGGCAGGCATGGGTTCAATCCCCCCTTTCGACAATCTTTTTTCTCACTTGTTTAGTGTCACTCACTGACACTGTAATACTTTCCTACAATTAACCTGACATAATACTGCAATGGAGCCAGGGGATGAAACATGGTCACAATTTCATAAAGGTAAACAACCATCAGAAAGATGTAACATGGCCAAATCTTTTTAAACAAAATGTTTGGCTCAAGATCAGCTTGCCATTGCAATACATGACAAGTCCATGGCATGTCAAAGATTTCAACAGGGGCAGGTATATTCTATCTGGTTTTACTCAAATATTGAAATGGGTTCTCTTTTTTCAAAGTGTGCAACTAGATCTCTAGTCAGTTAAGACAACATTCTAAATATATATTTAAAAAACCATGCATCAAGACCAAAGAAAATAGAGCTAAATGGGTTCACTGTTGCTTGTTCAGTGTGTGATCCTGTATGACAGGCAATTTGGGTGCATGCCTTTCAAGCTGGGACAGTAGATATTTATTTCTCTGTTGGCTCTTGACAGAGACACTTTTATTGTTTTAATTTCAGGCCGGGGGCCGCCAACACTGTCCACACAGCCAAAGTAAGAAGAGCAGGGCCTCTCGCTCTACTCTAGTTCTGCTTCTGTTGTGATTTTGGCGCCTCACACTATCATCAAAGATTGGTACTTTAACATTGTCAAGTGCACAGGCTATTTTTAGCAATTCAAACGAACAACAGTCAGTGACATTGTTGGGTAGACAAAATAACCTGTGGCTCACACTCACAGTCCTCTAGTCTCTACAGTCTAGGCTACATCTCATACAAACCTCCTTACCTTTATCGTATTCAATCAATGCACAATGATCATGGGCTTAGCATATGGGCCCCTTGTGTCATTGTCATTGCATTGAAGTTCATTTCTAGGAACCCAATGATGTAAAAAATAAATTGCTCTCAATTGTTTGTTTCCAAAAGCTAAGACTAAGATTCTTCGTCATTGATAATAATATCTACTACTACTACTAGTACTAGAATGTAGTTTAGGGAATGTGCGGGCATGGGGTTGACTAGATATGCCCTTACAGAGAGAACGTCAACATGGTTGATAATATTTGTTAATTAACTAATGCTTTAACACTAACATCAACAGTCAACAGTGAAATAAAATAATAGTAATAAATAATGATTTTAATTTAAATCAATTGAAAT
>JARDUL010120382.1:0-11032 GCA_030265205.1 Dirona pellucida
CTTTTGATTTATATTTATTTATTATTTGGGTTTTGTTTTGTTTTGGTTATTTGTTTTGGTTTTTTTTTTGGTTTTTTGTTTTGGTTTGGTTTGTTGTTGGGTTTTTTTTTTGGGGGGGGGGGGGGTTGGTTTTTTTTTGTTTTGTTTTGTTGGGGGAGGGTTTGTTTTGTCTTTGTTCGTTTGTTTTTGGGGTTTTTTCTGTTTTGGTTTTTTGGTTTTTTCTATTGGGTCGAAATATATTATGTGCAAGATATACGTTCAGTCTCGAGGAGGACCGCCAACGCTTTGTCCAGGTTATAAATGCCTTAGGGTAGTGGGGGTTGTCAGACTACGAAAGGAAGCAGCTCAGACGCAACGTCAGGGTGACTGAACTAGGCGAAAGAGCTATCATCATTATCGCAACGCCAGGGTGACTGAACTAGGCGAAAGAGCTATCATCATTATCACCATCATCATCAGTTGGTTTCACAGCCTCAATTCCTTATCCAACACAAAATCGTAGCCACCGTTTGACCTTAAACTTTAAAGTGTGGAAAGGGAGAGTGGTATAAACTACAGAATTTGTTTGTATATATGTCTGATATTCTACGAATTTGTTTGTATATATGTCTGATATTCTACGAATTTGTTTGTATATATGTCTGATATTCTACGAATTTTTTTATTTAAAGTGAGTGGTTTACAAGATTTAATGTAAGGTTCCTGACCTGACATTATGTGTCTAGAATAAGATGAAAATGGGATTACAGTCTGTATCCATCCCAAACAAGCACAGGCTCCCAGAAATAACCTTGTTTAATACCCAGCAAGCCTTGACGTTCAATGTATCAACTCCTTCCAGGAAGCATACAGTAGAGCTGGTTGTTAGACGCATAATACTAACATCCTGAATCCTGACTGTCTTTTTCTGCCTGTAGACAGGTTTTCATTAATACCGGCGAGGAGTGAGGAATATTTGTAAATAATCTTTTCCAATCAATCAACTACATACATGTTAAGCAGGATTCGAACCCTCAGGTCTCATGATCTCGAGCACAAGAGCCTAACCACATATTATATTTGAAAATGTTTGGGTTTTTGGGGGTTTTTTTTAATTAATATCTCATCGTGCTCAATGAGTGAAGATATATTCCTGACAACACGTTTATTTTCTACGTACCACAGGATATTGAAAAGTCCCACCTTATTGATTGTCTTTTTTCAAAATGTATTCAATTCTTGTCCCATTGTAGGCACTAAACTGGCCATCAACCTTGCCACCCTCGAAGCCCTTCCTCCATCTCAGGTGAGATTTTTATGAATTTCGTAGTACTTACATTATGTGCAAATTGCATTTTATAACTCGCATTTCGGCTGGTTGCAATGGATAAAATTGTTACCTATATGCACCTAGACAAATGGGAATGTGTAGGAAGGGGGCTTCTAAGAAACAGGACAGGCGACGTTTCGGCCAAAGCCCTTCGTCGTAGACCTTACCTATGCACCGCTGAGATATGATAATATTATATTATAATGAAGAACGTGGAGAATTCTGGTGAAGAGGATTTTTTTTTCCTCAGGGATTTTCTGAATATTTTCACAGATTCGTGTCAAATTTAATTACAAGTCATAAAGCATATGGAGGTACCATCTGTGAAATGAAATGACCAGATTAAAAGGGACTTTGCATAAGAATTTGACTTTTTAGAACTGAGCAGGTGGTGCTCGATCCAACTTCAATGAAATTTACAATTTCGTGAATAGATAAAATGTATGAGAGAATCATTCATGGACCCGCCAGCTTCAGTAAGTAACATCCAATACATCATATAAAAGCCCCTGACTGTGCATGGCAGTATTCTCATCTTTAGCTCTTGACTTACTGACTTGTGGCCTCCCGCATCCTCGTGCTCCGACTTTGATGCCTCGGCTGCTTCTCTGATTCTGCGCGTTAGTTTTTTTTCCAACAGAGCCTATCTCTGGCCATTGATATTATTAGGTGATCTAGGTCTAGCTTCCATATTTGTTTCGCTTGGGTTCACCACTGTTGACTCGGGACAGATCTTTATTGAGGACAATTAAAATAGGCAATGTTGTTAGCAGTCTTCTTTTGTGCTTTTCGGCAAGTGTTTGATAGAAAATCTTTGTTAGCGGGTATGTCCTTCTCCCGCCTTAAAATGTGCCCAAACACAGGCGCCATCTACTTTGTTTATATACAGTTAGTTTAAAAGAGGGACTAGTGATGGAGACATCATCCAATTAGACTGAAGTAGAGTGAGTCCCAGTGTTAAACATTGGATACTGGAGTGTAAATTCTAGAGTCATAGATCAGTATGTGGTAGACTGCCGTTGCTTTCCTCACTGACTTGCTTAGATTACTACACTTTATCATTGATTGAAATGGACAGAATATCATTGCAGGAAACCTCTCAAGGGTACGTTATAACACCCCAATATTCTGCCAATCCTGTTTGCCGCCTGTTTTGTTTTTTTGCTACAGCACGGATCTGTTACCCCTATGATAGTCTCTCTTTATTACACCAAGCCCTTTACAATAATAACGCCAATTTTGCTTTGGTCCTAAAAATGATGTTATAAATTTGTTTTTTCTGTAACTAAATTTGCTGATATGGTTATGGGCCTCAAATTGCATTTCTTTTTTTCCCATGTCATCTTCATACCCACACATATTATTTCGGTTTTATACATTAATTTCTCTATGTTTAGGTCCGTCCTCATCAGTCAGTGTTTATCAATGAACCCAAACTGTCTGACTTCAAGCTGGTCCTCATCAGTGCTGGGATCCCTTGTGAGTTTGTGGGTGGAGTCCTCATCTGTAACAATGTGGTGGCCGTCAGGAGAGTAAGTACTACATTCAAAATCCTTTGTTGGCAGCTTGAGTAAATTATGCATTGTCCAGTCATCCTAGACAAAGCCAATGAACTCTTTCATGTTATCTTGATGTCTACACGACAGCTATTAAGAGTAAAAGAGTACAATTTGTTTTGATAATTTTTTCCCTTACTAACAATGTATTCGGAAAGCGCCGAAACGAATTAAATTTTGTGTTCAACTTTGACGCCTTTTAGATAGGTGTATTCATATTTCATTAGCATTTCTTCGCCTTATTTCCTTTGGGTTTTTTAATGTAAATATTGTAAATTGATTTACACTATTAGAAACTGGAAAGCCTTGGCCAAGGTCCAACAGTAATATTTATGTACATATCATAATATGCTACCTCTTGTTTATGTTCCAGGACACGGCAGGCAAGATGAAACTGGAGGGGGTATTGTGTGACGATTATTTCAAAATTAGAGAGTTGTTGTACAGCCAGTATGCCATTGTATGATGTGGATGTCATCTCAAAATTCACCATTTCCATAGAATTCAGCTCCAACGTCATTCTCTCACAAATTGCGTCATAACTGTAAGGTTGAGTCGTGGAATTAGAGTTCAGTCTCCCTACAAAAATTTGAGAGCATGACTTAAACTTATTGTTTTTTCATTGAAATTTTGTTTTACCATGCCATTGCCATTACATTGTAACTGTTTTATTATGTTTGTACTTGGTTTTAATTGTTAACAATAAAATGAATGTCAATCTCCATTCAAAGCCTATTGATATCTCTCTTTTTAATCGATTGACACATTGAATTGAACGGCTATCCTGATCAGAAATTGCCATTATTTTGGTGCAGTCTAGTGCACACTTTCCATCAAATATCTTTTGTATGTTTTGTTAACGAAGATATCTACGTTGTCTGCATAGCCTCCATATCAATCTGGCTTCATCATGTAGGGGCTTTATATAGATTCTTCAACCGATCCATCTATTTGGAAAACTGATGATGAATGTTAAACAATCATAAGAAAGAAAAATAATAAGCAAATGTCTATAGAAATAGAATAGCCCACCAGGGCGATTAATACAAGAACCCATAAAACAAAATTAGCACCATAGAGTCAAATGAAAGATTTGTGATGTTTGAAGGCTTCACGACAATATTTATACACAATGAAATGTTTCGACATATTGGAGACAGACGTCCAAGTTGGAGAGGTCCCCTCAGTTGTAAACAGTATTGTTCTTGTCCAAAAATGGTATTCACACCTATCACTATCAGGCATATTAAGAGTTGAGTGTTCTGTTGCCTTTTTGAGCCAAATGTGCAACTCTAAAGTGTTTAGTAGAGCATTGTGACTGATGATCGTGGAGAAGCACAATATATATGCCATTCATTATTATTATTATTTCATTGACTGTATTAAATGCAACAATCAAGATGAGACATCAGTTTGTCCAGCTTCAAGAAATTTTCTCTTTGATTTCTATTCATTTTACTTAATCTACATGACATTCAGTCTGACGACAGTCAGTTTACAAACCAATATCTAAGGGACATAATTATATACAAAAATCACCAGGGAACTAATTATTGTAATTGTAATATAATTTCATGAGTTATGTCCCTTGATTTTAGTTCAGTAGGTTGGACAAGACTGAGAAGGTGGCCAGTGAGAAATGGACACAGGGTGAATAATGAAATGTAAGATCAACAACACACCAGAAAGGTGATAATATGACCAATACTGTTTGATCAATGCTAATGATTTGAACTGTGTTGAATATTTTTGGGCACTGAAAAGCACTAATAAGGCACAGTGCATACTCTGGATAGCGCAAAATGGACAGGCCCTTCCTCCAATTCTTGTTGAATTTTTATGTTTGAATAGTTGTCATCAGGGTTCACAACCAATACAGTACAGGAAATTTATGTAAATAAAACTACAAGTAGTGTTACTTCCCTTGAAACAAGCCTTCCATAGATTAACAATGGTGGCTGCTGGACCAGTATGCTGTACCGCTTCAAGGCTTCTTATTTTTTAGAGTTTGATCAATTCTAATGATTTTTTAACTGTGTGTGGAATCTCATACACACACTACTGTCTTGTATGTTGAGGTTTGTTTGCTTTCTTTGGCTTGAAGGTACTGGTTACCCCACGGAACAAGATCATCATGTACACTTCGGATATAGCGAAATTGTTGAATGCAAGGTTTGGGACATATTGATATTTTTACAATTGTCAGAGGTCATAACCAGTAATGTTATGTTAATATTCATAGTTATGTCCCTTGATTGACTCAGTCCGTCCATAAATCACTGCAATTTTCCGACTGTTTCATTAGCCATGCACTCCTGGCCACAGCCAAATTGCCATGGATCGTAATCGTCGGATGCATGTCGTAAATACATTTACAATCAATACAGTTACCTGTTCCTATGATATCACTATTGTACCCTGTAATTACATCAACTAACTGACCAGCAGAGAACATGGATAAAATTTCCCTACAGTGATTCGATACAGATTTTCTCTTATCCCACAAATATGTACAAATTGCAGTTTCTGGTATCACAAATTTTGACAAAAGCACACTTTACTTTCAGTCAGGCGGAAAAGACGAATTGAAAATTTATCTGGTACTGGTACAGGCTTGCCAGCGACAAATTTGTTGGGGGTTTTTTTTTCTTTTTTCTTTCTAGGATTTGTTTTCTTATCTCGTTATAACCAAGTTTATGTGTTCAATCAGGGGTCTCATTGAGTCAGAGCTGTCCTGTAGTATTGAGGCTGGTCTCTGAGTGTGGAGAAGTGATATTGTGTATGTGTGTGTGTGTGGCTACGTGCGCATGTGTGTGCGAAAGCATGTGAATGTGAGTATGTTTGTGAGTGTTATCGAGAGAGGGAGAGTAAACTGATTTATCAATCTGATCAGCTATTGATAGTTTTCAAATTCAAATCAAGCTCTTTCACCAACATACTCATACAAAAGGAATAACAGCCTTACAGTGCCGAAATTCTTACTGTTAGATAATATAATTGTACAAAATGGTATCCTGCCTTCCAAAAAATGGGAAAAGCAAACACTATAATATGTCATCTCCAATTGCGTTCAACCCAGAGAAGAGCAGCATCAATTATGCATAAATGTGGACTTCAAAATTCACCCACAAATCGTAAATGCCATGGAGGACCGTGGGACACTGAAAATCTAATCACTGATATTACACTGCAAAGTTAACTTGCTGTTTTGCACAACTTGTGTTTGGTGTTTTGAGTGAGGCCTGATACCTTGACTAAAATCATCTAATGCAACTGAGAATCGAGATGACAGGGACTCAGAATCCTTTCACTATAAGCGTGTATTGTGTTTTAAAGGTTGGGAAAATTTTGTATTAAAAAAAAATTAGGGTTTTTTGCTATTATAAAGCTATTTTCGTTGGTAATGGAAGGGTTTTCACTATAACTGTTTTGGTGTGTATTCCTAATTGCGCAATGTAACAAAATAATCTGGCCTATGAATTATTTCATTTGTCATGCTTGATTACTTTATTACTGAATTTACTGGCACACACATAATCAGTCGTAAGTGATATAAATTCGTCCAATAAATTGTTGCCCTATTTCAAAATTCTAAGAATTTTCACATAAAAAAACAGAAATAACAAAAAGAGAAGAAATAGGATACTCCCAACAACTGTTGTGACAATGAGTTTATTGTTTTTGTTTTTCTACTTACTACCTTATTATTATTATCCCCATGAAGGGCACCTACCCTCACAATAAGCGCATCAACCAGCACCGGCGAAATAATAGGAGGAAAAGTTGAGAATTGGTAACAACCGATAAGCAGGAATTTATAAATGTATGCAAAATATTCAAAAAAGAAAAAAAAAAACTTGGAGGCTGAAGCTTGTGATGAAGAGGTGCGCTTAGTGGGGATAATAAAGTAACTTTTATTTTTATTGTATGCAGCATGTCCACACCATTTCTTGATAACATCCATTCTACTAACACAGCGTAGGATCACAGGTGGTGAAAGTGAGAAGATATCCACCATTGCCACTCATGTTCATCATGGGGTGTGTTCGTTGAGGCAGCACCTGGACCAGAAACACATGAAAAACTATTGGGTAATCTGTGCACAGTATTAAGACGAGAATTTGATTTGACAAAGTTAATTGCTGGTAACATCATAAGGTTTAATTCTAGTCAACAGTAAGTTACAGCACATCAGTTGAAATCATTTTATGACCAAATCAAAGAACGAGAAATTGTAGCTACATGAATCAATTATTGTAATGGTCTGTGAACCATGACACATTGCAAGATGCAAGGATGGGTATATAAGTGTAAGGTCAACATAAGCAACATTTTTTTTTTTGAAATCATCAGTAGTAGTGTGACGGTAAATTGAAAAAATAACCTTTACATTTCAGAACCAAAAAAAAAATCAAAACAATTTCATAAAGTTCTTTGCAAACTTAATTTTAATCTCAATCTCTCTCCCTCTGACCTAATCCCAGTCATGCTTTGTCTTTTGCTATTGGATGTACCAGTCAGTTGCATTTTGTCACGTAAGGGAGATGCTATACCAGATCACCAGCAACCCAGGCCCTGATAACCTAGTTCATTTATTGTGCAACATCTGTAAATGATTCTACCTTTTCTCTTCCCCTCCTCCTGATTCATGATTTACTCCTCACTCACAATAACATTGTTTGCATAGACCTACTTATACACTTGAAAAAATGGAAAAATTTTGTTGAAACAATTCTACTCTATTCACATGTCTTAATGAAGAGCATTTATGGTTTATTGATGGAAACTAACTACTACTTTATTCCCTTGTTAAATAACGATGTCTTTTCAGATCCCAGCCTGTCAGATTTGGGTTCCACTGTACTACCCCATGGATTATTTTATTTCTGTCTTGCCTTCTATTCTCACCTGATACTCTCTCAACCAGGTCTCTGAAAGTTTCACCTGTATCCCGACGTGCTGCTCTTTGATGTAGGTGTATATCTCCACCAGAGGCTGAGACAAAATTGTAAAAAGAGATTGCTAATTAAAGAATAAATAACTCTTATTGTAGAAATTTCACACACAAGATATGTAGGTATAGCCCCTTGGTAAAACTGATTCCATAACATAAATAAATAAAAACAAAATATAGAATATTCATATATTATGAAATTCGATTAACGACTTTAGACAATATTGGTCACACAATTTGATGTTTGATGGAATAACAAGAACCCAAGAATTTATAACACATCTCGGAGGAGAGTAACCATAAAGAAAAATTGCTGTTTGTTGGAATACACGAATCAAACTTCTTGTTCTGCAATTTTTATTACAGTGCTGTGTGTACTGAAAGTGACACTTGATACTCAAAACACTTCATCGAAAAGAAAAAGATAAATCAAATCATGTACTGAAGGCTGCATACTATTTCTCTTGTTATCACCATGACTTGTATTCAGGGTTATACAATAAATGGAAAAGGGGAATAATGGGGATTATAAAATGTCTTGTTATTCCCAAGTTGTCGTATAAAATGGACTCCACTGAATGATCAAGACGATTGCAAGACAATGTGATAAATACACTATGTGGTCTTACCTCTAAAAACTGACAAAAGACGACAACAGGTCGAGACGGTGGTAAGAACTCCAGCATGTTCTTCACAATTGGGGCAGGGTTGTATTTGCTGGCAATGATCAGGCTGGAAGAAGAGAAAAAGAATTCTTGGTGAAATAAATTCCACAATACCTCCCACACACTACAGTTGTTCATGTTTATTGTGAGAATTTGAATGTGGAGCCTGCACTTATCATAAGCAACTAAATATAGGAAATTAAAAAATTAAATGGGGGTAAGGAAAAAAAAAAAAGTTAATTAGTGGGAATTGAATCTGTGCCTCACCAGCCATCATCTTGGTCACTAAATAATTAAACAAACTGCCTTCTTTAGTTATTTATATTTTCAACTGATTATCTCAAAATATCAAAAATATCCTTTTGCTTTCTTGGATCTGTCCAAAAAATTTATTTTGATTGATAATGATAATGAAAGATTTTTTTTAAATCAGGCATTACAGTGAAGTATTCCTGACTTGTTAGCACCGTCTTTGCAATACGGCTTAACAAATGTGTCAAAAATATCTGGGTCACAACAAGACCAAATGAGTTGGGAGGAAGTTAGAATTTCCCAATCATGTTGATGTCAATAAACTCTTTGTTTTCTAATAAGATAGCGGGGGAAATAAATGCATCATAAAAATATTAGTATTAGCATGCTTCATGGTTTTAATCCCAGCATCAATTCTTAAACAATGATTACAGGAAGATTCTTCATTTTCCCATCGTCACCTCACCTATCAAGTTTTTTTGCCATGATTAAATCAGCTGCTTCCTTGTGTCGAATAGCTCTAGTCTTCCGTTGTTGATCCTTAACAACCTAGGGACACATGAAAACAAACATTTCATGAAAGCTAACGGTTTAACCCACATCCATATATGACGACAACATATTATTTCGATCAATCCTTATTCAAATATCGCAATACAGTCAAGACCAGACACACCAACAATACTAGGCATCTTCTTTAGAACCGTGATTAAACAGTGTAGGGACCAGCTCTGTGTCTGGCCGAGGACAGTGTACAAGGCATCAATGCGCAGACCCAGGCAAAACGTATCCAGGGTGCAAGTCTGTACCCCACAAGTACACATGGCCGGATACAGAGCTGGAAAATCTATGGATCAAAATTTTTAAGGCAAGCAGGTGATCAGCACACTGTGCCAATAAAGCTTGTTTTGGTACAAGCAATACACTGATCACTATTACTCATATATCTGAACCAGACAACATGGTGTTCACCCAACAGCTATAGCAATTGTGGACATTTTACTACAGAGGCAAGTTCAACTTAATAATTAATAACATTGATAAAAGTTGAATGTTGAGTACTGCAATATTTCTGCATTGTTGAGGTAAGGACCATAAATTAACATCAATTTAGATGATGACGACTTAAGCGATGCATAAAAAACTACATTGTCACTTTGTTCCAGGCACAAGTCGTGGAGGCTAGTAGTTACAGAGATTTTGAATTGCAATAGGTGATCCTTATATAGAGGAGCTACGAAATACATTCATATCATAGTAATTAACAGAGAAAGCAAAAGGGGTTGTCAACTTTTGTCAATAGACCATCACGTCTGCCCATTCCAAACTTACTGATTTAGCCTCTGTACTGCCTTCCCCGGTTCCCTCTTCATTGTCACCCTTTGGAGTGGCGTCCTCCACAGTAGGAATGACGCTTTCAACCACAGGGACTGCTGTCTTCATTTCATCACCAGTGGAAGATTCTGCACTTCCTTTATCAATTGCTATTCTTTTAGCCTGGTTAGGCTCTTCATCATCTTTGGGATCATCAGCAGAAATGTTCAAGCTGTTGTGATTTTCTTTCAAATCTGTCAGCACCGACATGGGAAAAGTGTACACGTTATCATGCTCCTCTGATGAGAAGCCGAAGTAATTCATAACCTGTCTTGAAAAATGAAAAGATGGGGGGGGGGGGGGGGGGGGGGTTTATTTGTTTGCAGGCACATAATAAAAAGACAGTGTGAAAACGTTGAAATTTTATATACATACATTCCAAAACAGCTCATTCTAAATATTTGGTAGGTACAGTTCAAATCACTGCCAATTTGCTATTTCAAAAGATCATCTTTGAACATAAATAAAAATACAATGGACGGCATGTGTGTGTGTGTGTGTGTGTGTACATGTGAGAGAGAGAAGGAGAGACAGATAGAAGAGGGAGATGGGGGGCAAATATATTATTTCCTACCTGCAAGCTTGGTTACTGCTGTTTGGGACTAACTGTATTACTTTTCCTTGACCTGCAATTTTAAAGGAGTTAGTGAGAAAATAAGCAAGTATTAATACTTTCAAACAAATACTTATGGAACAAATTACCTGCAGAAGTCGTCAAGGATGCCACATTAGAACAAATTCAAAATAGCCTTGCATGTTGTGAACGTTCAATCAAACTTTGATGTTACAATTACAGACTTGCCAAAATACAGTTCGAATAGCAGGAAAATTATCTAATAAATTCGAAATAGATGTAGGTGTAAGACAGGGATGTATACTAAGTCCATTACTGTTCATAATTCTAATGGATACAATATCAAAG
>JARDUL010120604.1:0-11031 GCA_030265205.1 Dirona pellucida
AGCCTCACACACCTCCATAAGCATTGCTCGTTTGTGAGATACTTTGGAGAACTCTACAGATACAGATACAGATATAAGGAAATCTAGTGAGGGACAATTATGATGCCTTATCTTTTTTTTATATACATAAAATAATACCCTTGGACCAGGACTCTTCAAAATGTTATATCCGTGGTCTACTAATATGTAAAAGCTAATTTTGAAGACTTGTAAACATGGGAAAATTAAGTTTGCATTCGGAAATGACCATCTCTAGAATTAGAATATATTTTCAACACAAGTATTTTATTCTTTTAATTTTAACATATTATTTTTTATTTCATGATTTGTGATCGAGACAATACTGTGGATGCAACTTTTAACAATCACCAATATTGTCTTGATTGAAGCAAAAGAAAGTAGTCGTATTTGTTATTTACACTACGATTGTTCCCTTGCAACAAATTTGATTTATTTCACATCTGTAATACAAAATTATTTGCATGGTAGTTTTGATGATTCTTTTCTGCAGTTTTAAGGAAATCTTAGAATTTTGTGTCAACAGAGGATTTTCCTCAGTATGATAAGTTGCAAATTTCAGTGGAAATATTTGTTTTGATAAGCTGTGAAGATTTGGCGCTGCAGTTTTTTCGGGTTTTTTTAAAAATCTTGTCATTATTATCATTGATTGTGGCATGAACCAGATATCTATTGGATTCTTATACAAGCATATCGGTTATCTGACTTAAATATTGAAAATACTTTTCTCCACAGTGTCGACAGACGAAAATCAAACAGATGCATACGTCCATGATCCAGTTGTCAGCGGCTGTTCATCAGAGTGTCAAGCGCATGGGAACGCAAATAGAGGAGTGTGGTGACCACATGGAGTCCATTCAGGACCTGTTAGATTCCGTACAGTCAACGGTCAAGCTGGTCCAGGAAAAGAACAAAACCCAGTTGCAAGGACCGCACACTTACAAGTCTCTTCATGCCTCTTTGAATGATGTTAACAATGGTTTGATGCTGTGGTACGATGACATTTTTAAGATGAAGATGGGGACTTTGGACGTTTCTGAACTCATTGAGAATATAAACCGGTTAGAATTTGTTGAAAATGTTGAACCTTTGCAGCCATACAAGAAGAAGTATCCCAAGTTTAAGAAGACCTTGCTAGGTCTAGTGGACAAATTAACGGATAATGCTGACCGTGAAGTGAATGGCAAAAATGAGGCGGCTAAATACAACACCCAGGCTGGTGCAAAGTACATGATGAAGAAAAAGGCGAGTAAGAAAAGCATGAAATCAAACGGTGCAGTCAAGGAACGAGACGTGAGTAGTGAGAGTGAGAGTATGGACGGCTCGTTGCGTGTGGAATGTTTCAGCGATAAGCTAAATTCAGATTTGGACGGGATTGACGATGTTGTTGGTCAAAGTTCTGACGCTTATGGGAAAATGGATAGTAACAAAAAAAATGTCAAAGCGAAACCTCAACAGGCGAGTAAAAATGTCTCAAAAAGTAACAACCCAAAAGTTTCCCAAGCGAAGTCTCCTCAGAATAATTCACAGCCAAAAGGAAGTAAGGCAAAGTCTGATAAAGGAGATAATAAAATGTCTTCGCCTTCTCCTTCAAAAACACCAGTTCAGGCATCGGGTAAAACTGCAGCTAAAGCAAAGAGAAAACTAGGGGAACAGGCACAGTCTCGGGGGACTGCTAACCCTAACCCTAAAACCTCTCCTCAAACCCAAAAATTAAATGACTCTTCAGGGCAAGTATTCGTTAATTACAGCTATTATCGGTGTCAACTCAATGAAATGTCTCAAAAGATCAAAAGCATGCTCTTTGTTAATGGCCCCACTATGCCGCTACAGGATATGCTGACGGAGATTGAAATGTTGATTCAGTTCATGTATCATGACCCAAAACCAGACCAGTTTCGGCATCGGTTCGCTTTGTTAGAGATGGCTTTTAGCCATCACAAAAAACAGGAGAGCAAGGTGGACAAAGCTGCGAGGGCTCCTATAGCTCGTGAACCGAATTCATTAAATACTGCAAGTGCAATTATTACTCAGAGAACAAATGTCACTCCAGGAGACCCAAGGAAAAAGGATGTTGGCAAAAAGGAAAAGCCTCAAGATCAGGACCCTTCTGAGCACGAGTCTGTCACTGTCACCAAGGAAAAGGCTGTGGCTGCTAATGCGTTACCTAAGATGAAGAAAATCTATCCAAAGTGTTCATCTAACATTTCTAAGATTGCCACATTGGACCCTCGCAGCTGTAAGGACAGGCATCGTGCAGGAATCAGCTCCATCGTCGTTCTGGACCAGTTGGAATTTCTAGTTCTAGTTGACATTATTAACAGTTGCCTGAAGCTTTACGACACAAGCGAAATTGGGGAAGGTGGTGGAGCAACATTTGTTACGTCCTTAGAGATAGACCAGCCATATTACATGACAGCCTTTGGTGATCGTCAAATAGTCGTTAGCCGAGGAGAACATTTGTTGAGCGTCATCCAAGTGTCTGACAGTGGGGTCTTGCTGGTTCAGCAAAATATTAAATGTGGTTGCCAATATTATGGGCTGGGTTGGGTGAGATTGAATATCATTGCTTGTGCATTTTACGAAGGAAGTAAGGTTCACCTTATGGGTCTGCACAAGGGATACCTGCAGCACAAGGCCACTTTCAGTTCAGATGGGCACGGTCCGGAGCTGTTGTCCGTTATTCCCTCTAGAGGAAACATCGTTTATTTGGAGCGAGTTCCGCAGCAAAGCATGCACCTTACATGTATCAACACTCAGGGAGAAAAATTGTTTTCAGTCAGCTTAGGGGGAGAGCATTCCGATGTCTGGAATCTGGCTTGTGTTGAGTCAAAGATTGTCTGCTGCAACAAAGGGTCCGATTCGATTGTCCTCTTTTCTGAAAGCGGCAGGAAGTTAAGGTCGTTTGTCATGCCGAAGGGAGGCGTCAAAATGCCATTTGCCATTGGATTTAGCCAGTACGGACCAATGTTTTTGGCCAATGACGCCGAGTGGGAGGAAGACAACAACCATTATGTGACTACAGAGATTAATGTCTTCTCTTTCGGTTGATGATGCGTTATTTGATGAGGTTTTTGTTTGGTACGGTCAAGGTTTCTTATTCTCATTCCACAACATTTGAAGATGATGATGTGTTTTATCAAAGCATATTTTACCATCACATCTGTGAACTGTTTTGATAAGAGCGTCCCTGACCAAGAGGGCATTTCTTATAGGTGTGTGAATGCTTTGGGAATAGGAAGGTCTTTGAGTGTGAATCCTGGGTCTGACGATTCTTGGGATCTTTCAAAGTGTTCAAGGCTCTGTCCTACATCCTCCTACAAGTTCTACTGCAGATGGACTTTAAACAGGATGTTCCGACTTTTTGAACCTTTATCCTCCAACAACCTTGTTTACGCCATAGCAAAACTTGGCGTATATATTATTATAATTATGTATAAATACAAATTGCTGCTGCTTCTTCTTTTGTGTTATGTCATGTGAGATTAGCCTCCAGTTTTAGAGTTCCTTTCTTCCTTTATCAAAAAGACCTGTGGTTGTTTTGGGTCAAATATTTAAAAGTTGGAGAAACTTTTGGGAATGTGACTTGTGATACATCCGAAAAAGGTAAATCAGAAATGTTTGGGACCACTTATTATTTTAGCTTAAGAGGACACCAGTCTATCACAGATTAATTTGTTCCCAGCTGTGATCATTTCGACAACTGGGTCAAGTAGGGCAATTGAGAGTAATGCGTCTTGCTCAAGGGTTGAAACTCAATTTTATGATAATTACAAACAACATGAGACAATATTTTGCCTCTTTGGTAAAATTTCCACAGTTTCTATAGCTGTTGGGTGAACACCTGAGGCTACAAAATCATTTTGTCTGGTCCTGATATGAATAATATTGAACAGTGTATTTTTTCTTGTATCAAACAAGGCTTATTGGCACAGTGGGCTGATCCTCTGCTTGCCTTAAAAATCTTGATCCATGAATTTTCCAGTTCTGTATCAGGCCATGCATACTTGTGGGGCACAGGCTTGCACTTAACCTGGATACGTTTTACCTGGGTCTGTGCATCAATGGCTTCTGCTTAGTAGGCTGTCCTCGGCCAGACACAGAGTTGGTCCCTACACTATTTAATCATGGTTCTAAAGGGAACAGATAACGAACAATAGAATATTGCATTTTATGCTTGTTAAATGATCTCATCTCATTGCAGTCATATGTTAGTAGTCTATCACATCTTATGAAATAATAATATGTTTATCCGACTGCTGACTATCTAGTTTTAAGATTAAGTCAAATGATTTTTAGCTTGCTTACTCCAGGCACTGGTTTTGTGAGTTGTACTCACATAATTGTGATGTTTAAAAAGAAATTGTACCATAGCTTTGGGTAATTTAGAAATTAACAAATACTTTATGTGATTACATACTTTTGTAAAGAAAAGCATTTACTTTTACAACTCGTTTTGCAGAAAGTGACATAAGTTAAATATGTTGTTTTATTTATCTCATGGCTTTCATTTGTACTTTTGACTAAATGCTTTAATTGAAATGATGTCGATCTAAAACGGTTAGGATCTCCCAATTTTTGAGTATAGTGTCTACTGTTTTTGGGTGTACAGACTAATATGTACTATCATATCCAGCCCATACACATATATGCACAGCAACAAGTGATGCATCTTATTATTGATTTGAAAGAGACAAAAATGTGAAATTAATTAGGAATGGAAGATTGAAAGAGTGAATCGAGACATAATGAACATTTCTGACAGTCTATTCTTACACACAAAGGGCCATGAAATGAAAAATCTATTAACTTAATTTTCATGTATGGAAAAGAAACTTTTTTAATAATAATAATAATAATAATAATACTTTATTTCATCCCCGTAGGGGAATTCTTTTTACAGACGTGAACAAATCCAATAAGACATTGACATAGTAATGAAAAACAGATAATTTACAATGTATAAGAACACTAAATGATATGATTATATGTGTATAAGTAAGGATCAGAAATTGTAGAATTTTTTAAGGTAGATAGCATGTATATATATATTGTTTATAATTGTTGCGTGTCATTTTGTCATTTAATTAGTTGCGAGGATGTAAGTTAGATTTAATTCACTCTGGAAAAACCAGTAAGTGTCATATTTGCATTTCATTGTTATGTGCCACCATGCATGCTTCTAAATCTGATCTCGTAGTGGAGCTGCAATTTGTAATAATCACTTATATAGGTGCTATTGTGTAGGTTCTCGCAAGCTTTTGCAATCTGTGTCAAAAAATGATCGCCATTGTTAAGTGCAGTGTTTGAGTGTGGGATTGTCTGACAAAGGAAATGAATGCTGGGCAGTGAGTGGTCTGTTGGCTCTTATTTCTTCATTTTCATCAATTGAATTGGTTGTGCTTTAAAAAAAAAAAGATGTAGGTATTCAGGTTTTAAAACGTCAACAACAACAACAAAATGCTTGTTAGTTGATTCACGGAAGTTGTTAAGATTTTTTTCCATGCTTTTTGTTGTTATTTTGTTGTTATTTTTTTGTTTTAGAATTATTGTACATGACAACAGCCAATTTTTCTTGCAGTGTTTAAAAAAAAATTATTTGTGATAATTATGGTCAGTTAAATTTGTGATCTACTAAAATGTGTTCATTCATTTTGTAGTTGTTATTTTAGTCTTCAGAGATTATATTAACAGTAACAACAATAGGACAAGATAGTTAGAAGATTTTCCCCAGCAACTTGACGTTGGTATTTAGTAAGTACTGTAAAAAAATAATGAGATTCCTTATTCACCACTGGAAAGATGTTTGTCACTATACTTTTTACTGACAATAGTGACAATAGACCGACCTCTGGGAAATAGAAAACCCAGGCAAGCGGTTTTCACCTATGAAAAAGGACAGGAGAACATTTTTTTGGGTGGAATTCCTCATAACAGAACTCTGATGATAATATGATGTATGGATAACACAAACTAATTGTTGACTTCCATCATCTAAATGTATTGTTGTATTTCCACAAATGATCTAAGGACGAACTAGTGACACGTTAACACTTTTTTTATGTGGTGTCCCAAAGACATCATTTGTCAGTTGTCCACTGTGTCCACTGTGTTCATTTTCATATTTTTGGTTCTTGTTTTTTTGTAAAATTTTGTTTTAAATTTTGTATGAAGTTTTTTGAAATTTTTTATTTCCGAGCCTATTTTTAAAACATTTCAATACAACTTTGCATAAGTTAAATGGTGATGATAAGTTGACATGACTGATGAGTATGGACTGATTGAATTGAGTCCCCCCCCCCCCCCCCCCCCCGTTTAGTTCCTGGTAACCTAATGTTAATTTGCCATTACTACTTATATCAAATTCAGTGTAGACTTACTGATCTGATAATGATAAGTGATAAATTTTGTTTTGGCCGGCCGGTCTAGAAACTGAAACAGCAATGAGACTATTGATGTAATGACAATCATTTTAGGATTTCTAAAGTTATTTGTTCCCAGACGCCAAAATATCTCTGCTTCATTTGCATAAAGAGGCTCATTAACTTGTGTTTCATCCCCAGCATATGTGTAATATTGTATCATTGCATTTACACAGCTTGCAAGTTGTTTCTAATATTATGTTGATCCTTGAACGCGGCGGGCTCATCACCTGCTCGTCTTTAATTTCTGATGCAGTCTTTCTAGGTGATGAGAGTTGTGTTAGTCCTCGTTGTCATTTGGATTTACTTCCATTTGTCATGTACACCCTTCATGGCTTGACATATGGCTGGCCCCTACCCTGCTTTCTGTGGTATAAAGGGGACTCGATAAACAAACAAATGTTGATCCTTGATAATTTTCTGTGGATATCATCATCAGCTCATCCGCAGTTGACTGTATTAACAATAACAATATGATATGGACCTTTTGCATCATGAATTTCTATTTTAAAAAATTTCGGGCTGCTTAATATTTATCTTGCCATTACTTTGATGAATTTTAGTGTGTGCTTCATTCATGCCAAGTGATTTTTGTCCCTCTAAAGTGAGCTGTGAAACAATGGTAATGATTGAGACGTCTAAAGCTTTTATAGTTCCCAAAGCTAAGATCTGTGTCATCTGCGTAGCTCTAATGTAGCTCTAATGTAGCTCTAATGCTACATTACGTTGCAGACAGGCAATTTCCAAGAATTTACATCTCAATGATGATGATGATGATGATGATGATGATGATATAAATAATAATAATAATCATAATCATAATAATAATAATGATAATGATAATAATAATAATGATAAATAATAATAATGATTAAAATAATGATGATAATGATAATAACAATAATAATAATAATGATGATGATGAAATAGTAAGGCATTACGTATATTGCTGTCTCTTCTCTTCATCATTTGGCTTCATATCATTGTCTGCACACTTGAAAATGTAAAAAAAATAATTTTTTTAATGTTTTTTTTTTCAGTCAGGTCAGCTGAAATTATTGAGGAATGATGATATCCTATCATCAGATTAATGTTATTGGACTAAAATAGTTTGCCTCTTTGGTAAAATTTCCACTGTTTCTATAGCTGTCTGGTGAACACCTGAGGCTACAATATCATGTTGTCAGGTCCAGATATGAGTAATATTGAACTGTGTATTGCTTCTTGTACCAAACAAGATTTATTAGCATAGTGGGCCAATCCCCTGCTTGCTTTAAAAACCTTGATCCATAGATTTTCCAGCTCTGTATCAGGTCACGTGTACTTGTGGGGCACAGACTTTCACTTAACCTGGATACGTTTTACCTGGGTCTGCGCATTGGTGCCTTCTGCCTTGTACACTGTCCTCGGCCAGACACAGAGCTGGTCCCTACGCTGTTTGATTGCTGTTTGATTACGGTTCTAAAGGGAACAAATAACAAACTAAAATAGTAAATATAGATGATGAGAATAAAGTACGTTTGTGATGATGACTTCGTAAAAATTATTTTTTTTGGGTGATCTTTCAAACTTGATTGGACATTGTAGTGTGTAATTTAAATGAGATGCCGTAACTGTGTTTTAAAAGTTCATTTTTACGCTAAAGAACGTGTTCAGTTCAGTATTGATACTTTTAGCATTGAATTAATTGTGTACCACCAAAACCATAGTGTAATGAATGAGCAATGTGATGGCAATAACCAGAGATTATGAATAATCATAAATGTGATTAATTATTATGATGATATATATATATTATTAGGAAAACCGCTAGGTACGTATCTTGTTTAGTTACTTTACAGTAATTCCATGTTACTTTATATTTATTGGAAAAATCCCTGTGTTATTAAAAAAAAATTCCAGCTTTTAAAAATTCATTTATTGCATTGTATGTTTTTGTAAATGTTATTGGTGAAATAAAAAATCAGTATTATTTTGCATTCGACGTCTTTGATGCTTTGGTGTTTTTTTATGTTTTTGTTTTTTGTTATCATTACCCACACAATGCCATGACTGATTGACAAAACTACAGATGAACTGCTTTGGCCCCTTCGCATTTGGGGGAAGGGTTTGGGGAAGAGGGGGACTCTTCTTTTGTTCACATTTCTGATACCTCGACCAGTCAAATTTATGATAGAAATAGATCATTTGAGGTAACGGTACACAGATAGAGATACAGATTCAGATATATTATCTGTCTTTTTCTCAACACTGTGTGGTTAATAGTGTACATTTATATAGCGCTAATTCACGATCATCACCATGGTCTACTAAGCACTTACAGTAGCACATTTTCCCCGGGAAAGCAACGGAACACAACACTTAATTCGCCACATGAAGCCTGTTAGGCACGAATATAATGTTTTGGACAAGGACAAACACTGCTTACTACAACCGAGGGGACCTCCGAATTTAACGTTCTTACCTAAGGACACAAGCGTCGGTGAGCCAATACATTTTTGTTGTTGTCGTTGACGGGTTTCGAACCTGGACGGTCACCTGTCTTTTCATTAGCCACGATAGATGTTGCTTGTCAACACTAACAGTCGAGTCGTGCTCACTGTTCGGCCATCGACGCGCAAATGATGTTACATTAGGCTGTGTTTATAGTGGCACGCATGCTTTCTGTAGGTGTCTGAATTGAAGTGTGCGCGCGTAAAATTGGTGTTTATACTTGCCCCTACGATTTCTGTGGGTGTAATTTGAGGTGCTTGACCTATTGGTTGTATGTAACATGGCGCTTACAAAGCGACAGAAACTGATTTTACGGTGGTGATGGAAGATTAGGGGTATGAAAAAGTAAGTATCGCCAATTTTCTGTATACTCAATTAACAAATCTCGAAAATGTTATGGAGTTTAATCATTTAACGCCCCAATTATTGACTGATACAAAGAAGTTCGTGGAGTATTTCAGAATGACACAAGATATGTTCACTCATTTACTGGAGCTGTGTGCAGCAGATATTGTAAAGAAACCGTCAAATTTTGGCAAACCTATTTCACCCAGTGAACAAGATTAGTAACTAAGCACTGGTACTGACTTGAGCTGCACACATAAAAAAACGCGTGCCAATATAAAGAGGGAGTGCACACGAAGTGATAGATAATAGGAGAAACCGCTGGACACACTTCTTTTTGTAATCACTTACGCACGACTGAAGTGTGTCACCCACGCACTTCTTTTGTCTGTGAGTACGACAGTCGTAGGTGTCCGTGGAATTATAAGCACACAGAGCGTCGCAAGTGAAGCAAAAGAGAACTTTACGATTACGCACGCTTTCTGTAGGTACCTACAGAAAGCGTGCGTGCCACTATAAACACACCCTTACATTGAAAAGTCTAGGTGGTGCGTTATATTATAAGTATAAGTGACGGTGAGCATACATTGCAAAAACGACACACTCACTGAGAACAGTATAATACGAAGTATTAATTGTTCTGGTAACGAGAACTACTCACTGGTCTATGTGGACCATAGAATAAGATAAATACACAGAAGCGACAATAAATTATAGGTCCCATTTGAATAGATGATGAGACTAAATAAAAATGGTGGACATAGTTGTGTTAATAAATAGTGTTCGCCGCCATTTTGTTTTAGTTTTAAAGTGGTATTATGTGGTACGAAAGTTGTGCCAGAAAAATCGTCAATTGTACTTCTGGTATAATATTGTTATTCTGTGATGCGGACACCGTACGCTTACGCTATCATGAAACCACGGAATATAACTCTATGATATCTGCCATTTTATAAAATATATCCTTAGTTGTCTCCCCTGGTTAGGTAATCTGGGAATAAAATGGGTTTTGTTCGAGGCGTCCTTAATGACGCCTCGGTTTTTTTCCTTTGCTTTGAAAACAAATCCGTTGTTTTTTGAAGAAAATATAGGTGGAAAATAGACGGAAAATAATAATAGTTATATACTTTTAGGATAAAACAATAAACAAGGACAGGCAAATGACTGCTGACAGTGAATCGCAGTCACCGACCAACTAGTCGTCAAAATAGCAACTGAACACTCTTACACTGAGCCAATCCGCGGGTCATTTTTCTGAAATTAATTGATAAAGACCGAGTATGTATATATATGTATATCTATAATATAAATACATACCTATCGACCTATATTATATTTTTGTTTTGTTGTTGCTTTTTTCCCTCAATTTTTTTGTTTTGTTGCTTTAAAAAACAAACCCCTGACCTTATCAAGGGGGTAGTTGGTGCATTGATATATAATCTCTGTTGACACATAAAGACGTGTGTTTCACGATGTAGGATCTATATGTTCACCCTTTTATTATAATTTGTCTGACTGTCACGCAATAATATGTTTCGAAGATCGGCACAAAAGAAAAGGGGGATCAATTGAGTGAGTCATCTTAATTTAATGGCCGGCTCAGTTAGGTTCAAATACTTGTTTGTACCTGTGATAGTGGCCACTGGCCGCGATAAGCAGATGGCCGCCATATACAGTGACAAAATAGAGGAAAAAATGTTGGTCGGACCTGGAAAGTGGCCACCATGATAGGTGGCCACCTTAGACAGATGGC
>JARDUL010120714.1:0-11031 GCA_030265205.1 Dirona pellucida
GGACGGAATGGAACGACGATTGTAATAATAAAATAATCTCCTCATTGAAGCAAGTAGTCGAGGAGGCTTTGATCATCGGGGTCACGTCCGGTCAGTGGTTCATTTTATGACGGCAGACGACAAGGCAGATTATTACGACATTCAAGGACGGACCGACGGACGGTACAGACCGCGGGATTACGCCATCACACTACAAACAGGCCGCCGGCGTGCCGACCATGGGAATCATTTCAAGGGCAAGGTAAATGGTAATCTACGCCCAGTCTAATCTGTTTATGTGTAGGTGGTGTCTGAAACGACTGTGTGTGTGTGTGTGTGTTCGTGCATAGGTAGGTATGCGTGCACGGCAAGTTCAGGTGTCGGCAGATGGTAAACACATTTAGTTATCAGTAACAGCACAATAGGATTAACAGCTCCCCTACCCTCTTCATTCTATAAATAACGTAAGTAGTTCAGGAATGCATTTAGAATGAGCTTATTAAATACGTATAAAGCTGGGTAATCGTCGCTCCACCACTTACACCACAAGTCGGACACCACCCCCCACCCCCTTTCAATAGGGGACAGTGGGAAGACATCATATTATGTTCAACATAGGAAAAGATGTTCATACTCATACCCTATCACACCAGTTGACACATATACCCACACACGAATCAACAATGATGGTAAACATTATGTTCATTATGACCTGGTGTCAGATTCCCAAAGGTCGTTCTATTTGTGGACATGCGGCGGTTGTAATAAATAATTCGGAAATATCGGTTGCATTAATGAGCACCGAGGTTTTAACACATAAATCCCCCTCCCATACACCATCTCCTTTGTTACTTCCCGGAAAGCAAGGTCAACTGTTGTGGGAATCAACTAGCCTATTGAACTCAAAATAATATTAAATGTCCCTATTGTAAACCAATTCCAAAACCAGCATCCCAACTCCCAACTCGAATAATATTAGAAATCACACAGGACTGGAAAACAGCGACGTTCGATGTTTGGAAATAGTTCGACCAAATGCTAATGGAATAGGAACGCAACATTTCATCAAATTGCGAGGGGGGGGGGGGGGGGGGCAATCCTTAACAACATGGCATAATACCCAAAACAAACACACACAATAGCAAAGCACAGCAGGAAAATTATTTTCGACATTACGAAATCCAAGTCGTGATCGCATTAAATATCATCGAAATGTTTTTCACTTGGGCCCCTTGGACACACACAATAAAAACAAACTTGGGACAAATAAAATCGCTAACGCAATCGTGGCTACAATATATCAGAGAAACCCCTAATACAACACAAATTATTTGTAAGAGACAAAAACCAGACACAAAAACCAAACGAACGAAAAATATCCAGAGCAATCACACCAAGGGACCGATCACATACGACAGTACTCAGTACAATTATTCACGAAAGAAGGAAGACGACACATCACACTGTGAGAGTTGAGGTTGAAAGAACGAGGCACAGAAAGACAAGTCACTGCTAACAAAAAGAAAACCCCAACAATTCCAATCCCGACCGCACATCAAAAATAACCTCTGGGACCGAGACAACCGTTATGTCGGCTGGCAGAATACTCAAAGTAGCAACCCTGTCTCTAGAAATAAAAAACTGACAACAAAACAAAACCCCCCAAAAAAATTAAAAAATCCATTATTGCAGTGTGTTATTTCCCCAAGGTGACGGATCAGTTCAAAGTATGAGCGTCTGTCTACAAACAGGGTTCGATTCGCATTGTCGACAATCACTATTTGTGATCTTCACCATCATCTCTGGAACGGCATCACTTTCAATTGCTTTACCTTTGAAGCAGTGTCCGATCTACGTCTAATTAAGCAAGAAGAAGAAACCCTTCTAACCACTATCCGAATCATTCACACCGCAATGAACGAACAGCAGAGGTACCACTCACTGTAGTAGATATGTCTACGAATTACAGGAGTGTTGGTCTACTAACATTTACGAATAAAACGTACACAATACACCAAACAGTGCCTGGTTAATTTGTCTGATCCATCGCTGACTACATGGTCATCAGCAGGCAGCTTGGGTGCCATTTTGTTTGAAATTCGGGGTGAAAAAACAAACAAGCAAGCATTTCGACCTTTGCCAGCCTTGCTATCGGTAACGTATCACCAAATCGATCACCGTTTGAATTATCTGTTTGATTGTTATACTCTATATACATAAAACAGCAAGGTCAACATAATGTTTAAGATATAAATAAATGGTCTTAATACAATTGTTCGATTTACTGACAAAGCATCGCTCTTCTACCACATCCACGTGTCTATAAATAATTGACTAGTGACTGCCCCACGCTAAGTCAGGCTACAAATGAGTACGCTGCTGAAGAACACCGCCCTCGCAGCAAAGGGGATTTGCAAACGAAAAACTACTATTGTAATTTAAATCCAAGAGCTCTCTGCAAAGTTCCGAAGAGAATTGATGGAAAATCGTGTCGGAGCCAACATGAAGAAAGACAAGACAATATTTACCAGCTATTAACGAAGTCCCTTATCGGTCAAGGGATTGTCAGCTGACGAGATGGAATGGTGGGGCCGTGGGAATTCTAAGCATACTGACCCCTACCGCATTCACAAGGGGCTTATTTTTATCGATCCAATACACAACACACACTACATACACAAACACAAGACACTCGTGTATACACACACAAACGCAAACAGCGTAAGATTGACCTTGAAAAGGCCACCACCCCCTCCGGCGTAATTGAACGAGGAAATAAAAAGTAGTGCGACGGGGGGAGGCGGGGTAGAAAGGGTCGCGTGCCAGCAAATAATGAAGGAACGAAAAAAAAGGAGGGGGGGGGGGTGTCTGACGACTCGGCGGTGGTAGGTGAACTGATTTGAATGGGACGAGACGGAGCACATCATCAAACCATTATAATGAGGGGAGGGTGGAGAACGGCGGGGCAAAGCCATTATGAGTGTCAATATGGTCGTAAAACTATAACATTACACACACAGGGGGAGGGGCGGGGGTGAAATAAATACGACGTTTACGATAGCGAGCGAGATGGAGAGAACGAAAAATCCGGTGACAACAACAAAAAAGACAAATAAAGTGGAAGAAGCCAATGACCCCTAAGAAAAAGGAGATCGTCTGCAAATCCTTTGCAATATTAAGACTCGGCGGCATCTCCCTGACCTGAATTCCTTCATTAGAGTACCCATTCACCCAGCTGACATCAACACCCCCCCCCCCCCCTTTTTAACCCACTTCTGGCTGTCTAGCATTCATTCATTCAATCATTCATTGTCGTCTGCTGTCAGGACAGGGCAGACGGATATTGATTATCAACATGCAGTGAATTAGAGATGTACTGCCTGCATGTCAACGTGTGAAAGGGACGTGAGAAGAGTATTTAAAACGAATGTTATGTGTAACAGCCTATTCGTTGTGATGACATCACACAGTAAATAAAAATAATGGATGAGATGAGTCAAAAGGGAGCGCACCTTTTGCCTGAGCGTTAAGTAACCTTTGGTCTAAACGTGCGGCATCAGAAGCCTACCGGGTTTATTTTCTTAAAGACGCATATTGATGACATGTTCTTTGGCTCAGACTGCTTCTAGGGACTAAACTAGGAGCTGTGCCATTACGGTTAGTTGGGTTTTTTTATACTCCTCTTCGGCTTCTGTCAACCTTTTTTACTTCGTCTGTCAATAAGATTATGAGTAAAGTGTATTCGCTCTATGACCAGAGATTCATAAATGCTGTGCTTCTCGCTTCACTTTAAGTTCACATAGACGCAACTCATTATAATTGTCCTAACCTCGTTCTCAATCGCTTCCAAATTCAAACAGATGAAATTTCATATTAGATCAATACAAGGAGCATAACAACGAGAATAACCCGGTGTCCACTAACTGGGGTGACAATGCTGGATAAAGTTCAGTTGCAATGGCCACACCGCAAGTAAGAACTGCCGACTGGCAAATTGGGTATTCAAATTCAAATGCTAGCTAATTGCTATCATCCTATACCATATTATACTGCTGAAGCTCCTGATACAGCAAGCAAGTGTTTCTAGCAAGCTGTACTATACCAAGCAGATTCCCAACACCGAAAGGTAAAAACACGACATAAAAAGGGCAAACAGCATTTACAAAATCATGGCGAAACTGATAAGACAACTTTCAAGTCGAAGGGACAGCTAGTCTATAACTAGAAAAACACAAACTTCGCGGAAAACTGTGTATGTAACGACATCACAGACTCAGGGGATCAGACTGACGGAAAAATATTTGGCACAGTATATATATACAAAGACTGAATTGTGATAGACAGTCACGATGCTATCGGAGTCGACTGTTCGACCTACCTGACAACGAGGTTCCCATCTGCACCACCGACCGCTGTATTACCCAAGCTGTCGTATCGTACAAAAGAAAATTATGACAAACGTTGGAAAGATAAAAGGCACCGACACCAAGGACAAAAAGAAATCAAACGTTTTTAAAAGGGAAACAATATTAAAGGGTGTTGAGTATGAGTATAAAAGTGTTCCAAATGAGGACAAAAGTGATAAATTTAACACCACAACTGTTGTGTTAGTTTTGCTAACCTTATGACGAAACTGGCCATTAAGACCCAATATGATAGACGACAAAAAGAAAGACACAAAACAACTCACAACGCATGATATAAATATATTCACCAGCATAAAAACTACGTTAGCATTGAACCTCCAAAACGCAATATAATTAATAAAGCATTCCAAAAGTGATTGTGGACACAACCCCATTTTTCAATGAATCAAAGAAGATAAGCATGCAAAAGGTTGCGCTACTTTATTGACACCTCAACAGATTTAAAAAGGGACAAAAGGATTAAACCTGACAATTCAGGCAGTCCCACCTTAGTTATAAGTCAACCTTTGTAACATTAATATGGAATAAATTCTCAGGAAACAACAGCTCTAAAAAAAATTTGCCCATTCCAACATTCCGGTGAGTAAACGTTTCAACTAAATCAATGTCTTCATGCCCCCACCCCCCCAACCCTGACAACATCAACATTCCAGTATCTTACTGAAGGGAAATAAATATATAATCATAACCATTCCATCATGATAATGCACCAAACTACAAATAATGCGTGCACTGTAGTAAGGTTGGGCCCATACTTATGGTAGCAGGACAGACACAAGGTTGGATACATTTAAATAAAAGCATCTAGTTATGTGAATACAACTACTGCTAGTGAAAGACCAAAATGACTAACTACAATACCAACACTACACACCAGCAAACGAAGACAAACTGATACACCATCCCTATTTTCAAAACATGCCATCATGAAGACGACCAAAACAAAAATGACAAAGGTAAAACATAAAAAGAAGAGTGAATATGAATAAAAGTCACCATTATTGAAAGAAAATGCGAGAAAACACATGCAAACCTGTAATTAGTGAGGTTTACAGAACAAAATTAGTAGCAAAATTGAAAACAAGAAAAAAATATATGCTACAACCACCTAGAGAATAACATGCCACAAAGGCCCAGGTGCAAAAAATTACCTGGTTTGGATACATTGAGGATCCGGGCCCAGGACCCTGAGGCGGGTACATATACTGATGACCAGCACTACCCCCTCCACCGCGAGGATGTGAACCCCAGCCAGCGAGTTGTTGCTGGTGGTGCATTGGCGACATGTACATAGACGGGGATGAATCATAGGATTCTCCTTTTCCTCCAGGGTTCATTGCAGGGTAGTCATCCCTATTGTATGACCCAATAGAGCCACCAGGGTCGCCTGTGGAGTGTTTGTGACGAGGATCCGGACTAGACTGAAGTAAGTGGTTTAATGTAGGTGTATTTTCCGATAGGGGGCCACTGCTATAGGAATGAGATGAATGAGAATGCATTCTTGGCTGGGACTGGCCAAAGTTGTTGTCCCCCTGAGGCGGCGCTCCTGTAGGACCAGCCGATGACATATTCCATGAGCACATGGAGACTGTGCAGAATCACATCATGCTCTTGACCAAACCAGTCCTGAGTCAGCACACAATGGGGGGAAAATTTGGTCAGAGATAAATATGAATGTGGCTATTTGAAGAATTAGGGGCGAATGACGGACATCATTTCATTCTCTCAGTCAACTTTCTATCCAGCACACACCACAAAGTTACATGCCAGTCATTTCCCCATAACATTCAAGGTTCCAAAAATCATAAATTAAAATTGAGTATTATGATAAAATAATAATAATATAATGATATCACAAGAAGCTAATTTCGTGTCTTGAACATTTTACCATCCCTCGCTGAAACAGCAAGGTGCTGTCCAACATGAAAAGCGTAACTATTGTCTTTGATTTTGGTGATATATATCACTGTCGTTCAAAATCATATTATCATACTTATCAAAATTAGTACATACTAAATATAAACAAAGAAATAAATGGACTGGGATCCATCTTTATCAAGAGATGTGATTTCCATTTTTAATTTATGAGTTCATGGTCGGATATTTAAATGCTTTACTGTCAGTGAACTTGAGCACCACAAACAAAAATTAATGCAAAATGAAATAAATCAACAATAATAAAATATTTGAATCATTAATCACAGAAGCCTTGCAATATCTAAAAGATTCAGCAGTTCAAGCCACCTAACCAGTGCTCTCTAAATATTTGATAGCACAACAATTTACCATTAAACTTGAAGGACAGCCCAGTAATCTATCAAATACCAAAATATCAAATTTAATTCAGTGAGGTGGCTTAGACTAAGATGGTGGTCAAAATTCTATACGGTGAAGGGAATTTTAAAAATATGTAGTTTGTAGCGTTCCTTCACGCGATATGTGAACAAAACAATTTGTTGTGTTCCAAAGTTAATAGAATAATTGCCTTCAATAAGAGATCCCTTTTTCTCATGTTATCTCACCACACCATTTAAATCTGAGAGAACTGTTAACTTGACAAAGTTTAAGACTTCAAAGAGACTAGCCTTCCCACACCGTTTAGGACATGATTGAATGACTAGGTTTATCATCATATTTTCCCCTGTGTGACTGTGCAGACGTTAATTTACAACCAAAGCTTCAGTCGCAATGTAGCGTCACAATGAAAGCATTATATTCTTGCACAAGGAAATATATACAGTGGGCTTTGTATGTGTACATTTGATGGGAATGAAGGCCTAAATTGGGATGCGTTTTAAAAATTACCAGTGATCGTCTCATTGCACTGTCAAATCATAACCAGTCACAATCTTTTCTCTGCCCACATCCCTACAGTACGCAGGATACACAAACAAGAGATTGAAGAGTATGGACATGGAATTGTAAAGTTTGATGACTACACTACCCATGGAATTGCATCTAAACCTTAGGTTAGCTACATTACGAAGAACACCAATCAGAGCCTATGATGAGATCCCCCCCCATTTATTGAGGACAGCAAGTCTGACCAAGATGATTATTCTGTCCAGTCCAGAGATGGTAATTTACTATCACATGAACTGACTTGGGTCCCAAGTACGCGTACAAGAAGACCTCAAAGTCTAAACAAACACAGCCACCAAATTTGTCCCATCTAACTTTTAATAACAATATTAAACCAGTTTACTCCGTAAAGGAAGACAAGGCCTCAAATAAAGTAGTCTGGCTAGGTATATATAGTAGTTGATTTTCTTCCACACACAATCCATCTTAATCAAACCTACGACTAAGAAGAGACTCAAGTTCAAGACAGAATTTTTGACCAAGACACTTAGCCACGTAATCTTCGAGTTAAGAGGACTAGCTAGGACAGTGTCAGTAGTGGGTCAGTGCTGTGTATGATAACAAATATGACTCCAAACGATACCCATTTAATGAACCTAAAAATCTAGTACTATCTTACTAGATATAAATATGTACCTAAATGTAACATTGGCTTGTATTATTGACTCTTGCGCTTAATCTTCTTAGGGCTTTTCAGATACATCACAGTCACAGTACAGTAGTCAATAGTAGTAGTAGTGTACAGGAAAGGTCTTTGTAACTTTAAACTCAAATACAACTCTTTGGAACCAATCCACTGTTCAGAAGATAGTAAGTTCAATACGAAAGCCTCTGTTCCAAAATATTAACTATTACAATAATAATCTAGCCATCATGACTAATACTAATATTGAGTCATATCATGAGGAGTATGGGCATGGGATACAAAGTTGAATGAAAAACCTCTCACTCACAATGAAATATCTTTAGTCTTTAGTTTTAGACCTAACCATGTAATGTAGTAGTATGTTGTAGAGGCAGAGGGTCTAAGTCTAGCTAGTCTAGAAAAAGCTAATTTAAAAAACCACCAGCAGTCAGCAGCACTCTTTCATAAGTATAAGACAAAGACATATAATTAATAATAATGTCTGTTTCCTTTTTCAATTCAAAAGACTCCCACTTGCCACTCCAACTACTCTACACCTATACCGACTACCAGTCTCTACTACTAAGAAGAGAAAACCTTGATTTTGATCTTCTACTTCTAGAGACTAGGCTAGGGCATGGGCATGGGGACTATAACTAGGATAGATACTGGAATACTGGCCTTATGTAAATCTGCACAAATCTAGACTATCTGTAGTTGTAGGGTCAAGGTACCAACTCTTTAAACTTTATAACATAATACCCTGTGTAGTGTAGTACAGAGCCTCTACCCTAACCCTACTGCCACTACTAGTCTCTTTTTACTTTTTATTAGACTATAACTATAGCCTATTCTATAGCCATAGCTCTTCTACTTCTACATCCCATGGCCATGTCAAATTGGAGTGGAATGTCTTCTCGTCTTGAATCCGAGAAAGGCAAACCTAGTCTAGCAAAATAAATACAATAGTAAGTAATAGCAACTCACCAGAAATATATCTAATAGACCTTTACGTTGATGCTCAAGGCTCAAGTCAATATTGTTATTTCACTAAAAAGGTAAACGTTAGGAATGCACACAAGGAGGATTCTATTTTGATCATAGTATAGAGTCATACTGAACACATATGACGTACCCTGTTCCGTTGAGCCTTGTTCTGGCGAATGATACTTCCTCCCTTTGGCGACAAATATTGTTGATATCAGAGTGTGATAATCCTTTTAACAATGCACGTGGTCTCTATGAAGGTACCGAGTGGGCACCAGATCACAACAATAACAAAACAAAATGATACTTCTCAAGCGGCATGGTCAAGTTAAAATTTTGTTCACTTTAGTAAGCGGGAACATCACAGGTTTTTTTTCCAACACAGGCTAGAATTCATCCGCTAAGGCGTGTTGACTAAAGACACTTATCAGATGAAGCTTTACAATCGAATTTTGACATTACTTTCGGTTTGTCAATGTTCTATAAAAATACCACTTTCGTTTGGTGTTGTTTTGGCACACAGCATCCGCTTCACGGTACTTAGGAATTCTTTTCTTCTGTCCCTTGACTGAGCGGAGGTTTACTTTGTGTACAGTAGTGATGCGTCACGAGCATACTTTTCATCCCCGACCTCTGCCTTTGCCTAGCCGAGGCAATAATACTCTTTTCCCCGTGACAGATTCGAAACTTTTTCCAGTAAAACTGCACATCAAATTTATTTGACCATTTTCTCACGTTTATTCAGCTGCAGGATCAGCATAAGAGACATTTTTTAATTTGTTCAATAATCAATAACTTCCCAAAGCGTAAATTATAATTAACAGCGGGAGGCAGAAAGAACAGCCAGATGCCTTTTCCTTGACGTTGTAAAAACGGAACACAGCACGCAGTTTCGCAGATGTTATCGAGCGGCCTTTATTCTCTCCCTTTTCCATATTTTTCTCTTTTCGTCCTAAGTTCCCATTTCTTTGCATTATTACCTCCTTGGTTTGATTCAGTAAAATAAATAAACATTATTATACTTTACTATCATATTTTACCAGCTGAAACGAACTTAACTATATTTAAACGAGTTTTATTCGCTACTTCTATTTTCTGTGGCTGTTCCCGTTATAAAACTTGCTCCCTCGTATGTGTTCACGCTTTGCAAAGAATTCAGGCGCGCATCGAGCGGACTTGAAAGACGTTGGCAATCGACGCCTGTCAGGGGCTCCAGGGGTGAAAAGGGAGACTACCCTTACATCACTCGCGCTTATTGGTGAGTCAATCGACTCGACTTGCCTGGTTTTCTAAAGAGGAAAAAAATACCTTTGAACTTAAAAAACGATTTCCTATTTTCAACGTTGTAAAGGGGAAACCCTACAATAATACGTACAATTAAAATATTGTGAGTCTCTCTCTCACATAATTTCGTCTTATGATTTTGAAAACATGCATTTATTGTGTGGATTCGAAAGGGCACGAAGCACTTGAGCACGTGGGTTTCTCTTGTGTTCACATTGTTGTTGGAAATCGCTGCGTGATTCGATCGTGAAGGAATTGTGATGACATTCCCTTTGTAGAAATGAATTGCCATCAGGCACTGACTGCTGTAACTAGTGGACCCCCTGCCCAAGAAACTCTTCTGAGCCCCTTTGTGAGCTCGTACTCTACGAAACGCTTGACCCCCCCCCCCCCTTTTACCCCCCAAACACCACCACCCTGCTTTTCCGAAGATGCCCTATCAGCAATTTGTTGGACGCGCGATGGCCGAATGGTTAGGTCAGCGGACTATCATGACAAATCTCATGGGTTTGAACCCTATCCCAGTCACCTCGTTGTTTTTCTTGAGCAAGAAACTTTACTCCAATTGCCCCATTCGACCCAAATGTATATGGGCACCAGCTTACAGTTCGAGAAGTAATCTGCGACAGACCAGCGTCCTATCGAGAAGGGTGACGTATTGTCACTCTGTCCGTTTCACGCTACGGAAACCGGGATAAGCACCGGCTCTATTGTGGGCCTCAATGATTTGACGGACATAAACTTTGCGATTATGATGTTTTGGTGGGTTTTTAACGGCCCAGGGGCCGTTTTAACAGACCATACGTTAACTGTTAGAACACTTTGGCACAACCTTATTGCAGTGAATTATACTCACAACATTGCATT
>JARDUL010120825.1:0-11030 GCA_030265205.1 Dirona pellucida
CACATATACATATATATATACATACATATGTATGTATATCATCAAATCGTCATATAAAAAATACAATAGTTTATAAAAATATGATTGATATAGTTTGTACTCAGGTTGGTGGTGGAGAGAGCGAGGGGGAGAGAGAGAGGGAGACACATCAGCAATACAAATAATATTATACTTATATGTACAAATACAATCTAGAATATAATACAGGTTGGAGATACGTGTGTAACAACAGTGATTAGGATGAGATTATATGCAAAAAACAATATTATACAATACAATATATACAAGTATTATTATCATCGTCGTCGTTATATACGTTGGTTTTGGTGGTTGTGTACCGTATATAGTAATCATTCACAAGCAAAAAGTCAGCTGTTTATAAAAATGGTAAGGTTAGATTCGTCATTATTATGATTATCACTGTATATTTTTCTCCTCCCCGAAGATCGCAGTTCTTGATGATTTGGTTTAGCACGCGTTATTTGTAAGGTCACGTCAAAGTCGGCACTTCCTGTTTCAAGTCCATCAGTCATTTGTGAGAGAATTTTGCGTGATAGAGAAATTGAACTTGAACTTAGACATGAATTATGTAACCATGAAAGGTCATGATGATAACAGAGTGCCCGGCTTAGATTCAAACCCTGGATCTCTATGTCCTCATGGATGTAAATGTGTTGTTAGTGGTTAGTGTTAGTGTTAGGGGACACCCCTCACCCTAATCATCATATTCATATCGTTAATCAAAAGCGTTTTGATCATTTTCCTCTCAACACAAAAATGTGTCAATTACCGATCAGCCAAGATAACAGAAGTCAAAAGTAAAACATGGTTAGTTCACACCCTATTCCATCATCTTAAAAACAAATAAAAAGATGTTAAAACCGATTAAAAAATCTAAAACCATGAAACCACAATATTATAATAAAAATTCATGTATTTAAAAGATTGATTGTTTCTTTGAAAATCACGAAATGTTTTTGTTTTGTTCTTTCAAAGAGGTAAAGCTCCTTTACAATTAAAACAGCGACGATAATGATTCATTCGGTTGTAAGTTTTGTGAATAATCATCTTGAGGCCAGACCAAAAAAACAAAACTGGTTGACATTGACAGTAAATGTATTAAAGTAAGGTACCCCTAGA
Source organism: Dirona pellucida (assembly GCA_030265205.1). Classification (NCBI taxonomy): domain Eukaryota; kingdom Metazoa; phylum Mollusca; class Gastropoda; order Nudibranchia; family Dironidae; genus Dirona; species Dirona pellucida. The sequence continues at coordinate 1,141 of JARDUL010120825.1, forward strand.
ATAAAATTGGTTGGATTTGATTTCAAGCTCTCTGTCTCTATACATAAAAGGAGAAGAACGAACGAACAAAAAAACAAGAACAAAAAAAGATATGAAATTGAGAGGTGGAGACTGAAATTTAAAGCGCTTGTTTGTGGATTAATATCATATATAACAAGAGAGGGAAATGATGTAAATTTGTCAAAAACAAAGAAAAAAACCCCCCCAAAAAAGGGTCAGAAAACCCCCCAAAAAGATAATACGGTTTTTGTATCTTGTTATATATATATAAACATATAGACGTCTAGCCAAAGCTGAACATTTTTCGGTTTCGTGCAGTGCATGGTCTTCATGTTTAAGATTCTTATTATTTGTCCAAAAAAAAAAAAAGAAGACATTTTTAAAATGGGGATTTCTGGTCATGAAATGCATGCGAGAATGTGTCTTTGGGTTCCAGCTTGTCGGGTGTGGGGTGTCCTGGTATCTGTCCAAATCCCTGTCTCTGACATTTCCGTGTTGTTTGCTAGTCCAGGCAGAAAAGTCCCAACATATTTGTAACTAAATCAATATTCCTTTATGTTCCTGCTATAGACGTGCCTAGTATTCCAAACATTTTCACAGCAAGGCAGCATCTTGGCTCTTACTTGCAGTAAGGATACCCGCTATCTTCAAGAAAACAGTTGAAAGCCAGCAACACAAAAACATCCTCCTATTCCTGTGTAGTTATTCTCCTCTTTTCTGGTAAAACTAGAAATGTCTGTTACAGAGTTAAAAACAAACAAACTGCTCTTCAAATGGATAATGATAACATCTAGAAAACCGAGAAAATCCCTTAGATTGAAAAACCCGAAGGCGTTCTATTTTTGGAAAATAAGGTGACCAAATGCTAATGAAATAGGAAGTTACCGATCTAAAGGGCATCAAAGTGAATGTGAAATGCCATCAAAATTGGTGCTTCCTGAATAATGTAAGGGAAAATAATCTTTAAAAAAATATTGTCCTATTTAAAATACTGTAGACAGCCCTGCTACTTATTTATTTATTTATTGCTGCTAACGGGGTAGAAAGGTTTAGGGCCCAATCTAAGAGTCTGAGACTTGAACTCCATGCTGTGCGCGTGACTGTCGGGACTGGATGGGATTTCCAAACTCAGCCGCATCAGATTGACTCGATCCCGACCCCTCGACTCTCGTAGCTGGACAGGGGGCGACACCGATCGCATCCGTTGAACTCTGGGCAGGGCGGGCGGTGGCATCCGGTCCGGATGGAGGTGTTCCAGATTGGCCGATTCGCCCGCACCGCTGCCGGACGTTTTCTCAAACATGAGCAATAACTCTTTAATACTTCCTCTCCTCTCCAAGTCTTTGCCTCCCTTGGGAGACGTCGGTGGTGTCTGGGACGTCGACCTGGCTCTTGACCTGTCCCGAGGGGCTGTGGGGGGCGAGGACGAGGACGGTGGGAAGCGGGGCGTGATTAGGGGGGAGGTCGTGTTACTGCCGTCGCCGTGGTGCAAGGAGTCGCACTCCGACGCGGACGACTCGCTTTGGGTGCGCGCACGGTGCTTCTGTTTTTGGTAACGGGGAGGACGTGAATTTGGACTTTTAGCCGGGACGGCAGGCGAGGAAGAGCATGATGACGATGACGAGTTGCAAATGGCTGTGGATTTCGTGGCAGACAATATCGGTGATGATGATGGGGATAACAAATACGTTCCATGATGATGAGATGACAGCATCCCCCCTCTCTCTGTGGTCGTCGTCGTCATTGAACTCCGGCTGTTCGTGGACTCCTCTTTGTAATATCTCCTTTCCGACTGTTTGTGGTAACCCTGACCCTGAGATGATTTGTATTTTGCCTCTTCAGAACTGAAGAATTCGTCTTCCGTCTCATTCATGTTCCTTCTGGTCGGATATCTCTCCCTTTCCCTGGACCCTGACCATTCACTGTCCGTTGTTGGTTCCCTGCATTGTGGATAGGCGTCCGGTTGGAAGACAGTGCTGACCCCGTCTGCTGGGCATTCCTGGGGACTGGTGTTGACCTCTAGACAAGTGGTCAGTGGTAGGTCGCCCTGATGACCCGATCCAGCCGAAGCGGAATATGTCCGATGGCGAGTAGCCGGGCTGTTTCCCGAACTCTCGGATACATTCGAGTCGGATCCTTTCTCAAACAAATCCACCAGACTCTGAAGCCTCTGCGATCTTCGGACCCGAAGAGATCCGGTAGAATATCCGTAACTCTCGCACTGTTCGTCTTCCTGACTGGGGATAAAGATCTCGTGGCGTTCCGCCGCCAGCTGGAGAACAGAGTCGTCCAGCGACGAGCGGCTACCGATAATGTCGGTGTATTTCTCCACGTCCGATAGCGGCTGGTTGAGGAGGATCATATCCTGTTTGGCCTCGGTGATATTCCTACCCTTCCTGGGCAGGGACATGGAGTTACATTTGTATTTCCTCTGGGCCACGGGGGGAGGCATCTTCCCGTCTCTACGTTCTACAGTCTCTGGTCTTTCTTCCTCTCTGCCTTCGTTCCCTAGGGAAAAACTCACAGCACTATTATTCGTGTGAGGTTCAAACTCGGCCCCGTTACAGGAAGAACTACTCTTGTTATCCGTGTTTTGACCCGACTCTGACCCCAAAGCTTCCGCTAGCTGGCGCGTTGGCTGAGACACTTTCTTGGCGTGGACGGTTTGAATTTTTTTCTTCAGCTCGGGCTGCGACTCGATGACCAACTTGGCTCCTCCTTCCACCTTCAAGTCTTTGATGACCACTTTGGTTTTTCCCTCTCCTGTCAAAGACTCTCTCTTTCCGCTGCCAGTTTTATGACTTTGGTCTGGTGTGTTGTCTCCCTTTCTGACGCCGTGTCTGGAGACCTCGATGACGTCGTCCCCTCCTCGTTGGTCAGCTTTTACTGAAGAGGAGCCACCACTACTACCGCAACCACTTTTGATAGATCTCCTAGGTTTTGGGTACGGGCTGGTGGACTTCTTGGATGACCCCTGTCTGGACACTGGTTTGGACGTGGTCAGGACTGGACTATCTTGGGACCTATCGCAACTGTTGGGGCTTGGAATACGGTGGGAGAGTGGAATTCTGGACCGGGCGCTGGAATCTGACGAGGGACTTTTGGACTCTGTGTAGGAGACTGTTTTGGCTTTCGCTCCAGAGGACGACGAGTAAGTCTTCGAAGTCAGGTCGCGGGGAGATGACGGGGAAGAAGAAGACTCGACTCGGATATCGCGGAGTTTTGTATCAGATGACCGCCTGGCGTGACCCACTCGTTTGGAAATGTGGCCAGTTTCAGATCCCCTGCGGGTCACTTTGGATGACGAGGTGAGATTGGAAGGGGAGTGGCTACTTTCTCCCGCCCCTCTGCCTCGAGGCGACGTCAAGACCGGGCTGATCAATCGACTCCCAGAATTTCTATGATTGCCAAAGTCCCCCGATGTTCTGGGACGAGGAATTTTTGAGAAGGACGTCTTTCTGACAGGTGAGAAGACGGAGTCAGATGCCGGACTGGACCCGCAATCACCGCTAGTGTTGACTGGACTGCTCATACTCCTCAGCACTGGGCCTGGGGTGTGTGCTTGACCACCTCGAAATCTGGAATCTGACGGACGACGTCCAGCCACTGGTTCGTAATCATCGTCCACGCAAGGTTGCATTAAAAACTCACGGTCAGAATTTAACACATTCTGAGATTCTTCCTCAACTCGTGTCTGACCACTGGACGCGGGGACTCGTCTCATCTCTTCTTCGTCGTGCCGTTGGTGGCCGTGGTCTTTGGAGTGAAATCCCGCCAACCGTCCAGATTTCCCAGAACCTCTATCTCTATCATCTACAAAACTCTCTTCTTCCATTTCCATGGGAGTGACTCCCTGGACATCGTCCTGTTGCGGTGAGTGGCTGATCGACTCAGACTCATCGGGGGAGTAGGATGACGAGGACGGTGGGAAAAACATGGGAGAGTCTGCTGACTGCGGCGATTTGAGCTCGTCAACCAGTTTGTTACAGAGATTGTCCACCTCCATCGCAGCCTGGTCGCTGCTGTCCAGTTCGTCCGACGTCGGCCCTTTCGGCCGGCACCTGTGAAACCCCAACTCCTCCTCAGTCTGTTGTGGCCGACCTTCACCTCTCGTATTTCTATGCTGGCCGCCTCTTTGACTCACATTGGCCAGATTGGACGAGACCATCTCCTCGGGGTCATTACGCGCCAATCTACCTGGCCTTACATTTCTTCCCGTCCCAGCAGCGGCAGCCTGACTGTCCGAGATGGCGTTCTCCGTTGCCGATTTCTTCAATCTGACCTTGCTCTCCATGACGGTGTCCCGACTGGTGTGGACCTGGGGCAGGGAGGCCGAGTTGGGGATGGAGGCAGGGTTGGACGTGCTACTCAACACGGACGCTTCAATGTCCATAGAGAATTCGTCCGGATGGTACAGGGCCAGTCTGAGGGGTGAGTTGGTGTTGGCTCGGTCTTCAGCAGCTTGAGGTCTGTTATTGACCAGCGGGGGTGAGACAAGGGGGCTGGACGAGGACGGGGAGGAGTAATTCCCCGGGGTGGGGTTCGAAGGTCGTGACGCCGACTGTACGATGTCTGGCAGGGCGTGGGGGCTGCGTACTCCACCGACGGGCGGGATGATGTTGGAGTAGGACACGTCTGGGGATTGGAGACTGCTGTTGGAGGACTCGCGACTCAGTCTGGCTCGCTGGCTCATCAGGCCCACGGCGCAGAGGCTGGATATCCTCTCGTCGTCGTTTTCACAGTTGGCCTCGCTGCCGCCCGCCGCCCCGAATAGAGTACTGTTGCGCCACTGGAGCATGGATTCGTCCTCTGACTCGGTGGTGTTTGATTGGCCGGAGGTAGCCATGACGCCACGATGTCCGGCCAAGGCCGACTGCAGACTGCTGGGGCTGAGGGACGAAGACGACTGGTCAAACCAAGGCTGTCCACCGTCGGCCACCCTTGGAGAATGCCGACGAATGACCACGGGGGACACGTTGGCGTGCCTCAGTCTTGTCGGGGACAGGACAGCTCCCCCACTGCCAGCGCTTGCCTGGGAATGAAGGGGGAGGGTGAAATCCCTACTGGGGCCCTGACCGAGCCGTTTACGCCGTGCCTCCTCCGATGTATTTGAGTTCGATTCCATCTCACACGAAGGCGGTGGCGGTGATGGGTCCTGATCAACTTGAACGTCATCACCTTCGTCAGGGGAGGCCACTTCATCAAATTCTTCTGAAGACGACGACGGGGACGTCCTGCTAACGGGTGGCAAAAGAACCAAACCCCTGTGTGAAACACCTTCCATCCGTCCGCTATCCGTGCCGCCCGTTTTCCCTTTGTGCCTGGGTGATTGGACGATGGATGGTACCTCCGTCACCAAGTAATCATCCGCATGTCTGTACGTTTGCCTCAGCTGTGCCTGGCCTGATGCCATATCCTCCTCCTCCTCCTCCTCCTCGTTGGAATAATTCTCAAACTGAATTAACTCATTCCTTTGCATAGCCAGCAACTCCTGAGCTTCCCGTGGACTAAGCGTGGCTACGTCTCCTGTAAAATCATTTTGAGCTGCGTCGTCTCTTTCGAAATTGTCTCCTTCTCGAAACTGGAAAATATCCGGAGTATGATCCGAGCAAGAAAACGGAGTCGGGGTGAGAGTCTGGTCTGACACGGGAAGGGGGCTGGCGGGGCTGCCCTGCTGGTGGCGTCCGATGTCGTAGACGTCCTTACCGAACGAACCTCTCTTTGGGACCACGAATGGATCCGACCTGCCGGATGATGACAGGTCGTTATCCGAGGACACCATCCTCTGCACCAAGTGAGCCTTGCCGCCACTGTAGGACTCGGAAATGGACGGATCGTTGGAGGGGGCGCCGTGCTTGAAAGTTGTGTCTATCTGGTTGTTGATTTCTCGGAGCGTGCGAGTCATCAGACGGTCGTTGTCGGTGAGGCTGTCCAAGGAACTGCTCCTCCTCTGCTTGGGGTCAACGTCCCGTCGAGACGACGGACACCCAGCGGTGTGTCGCATGTCGTTGATCCCGTTACTGAAGCTGGTCATGGACATGGACAGTTCGCTGATGGTCACTGAGGAGAGAATGTCCGACTGGCTCCCCAGGACGTTTTCCAAGGACCGTGCAATGTCACTGGGCACGCTCAGACACTTGCACATCCCACCGGCACCGGAGTGGGGTGGCTGTGGGTGCTGGCCTTGCATTTCCATCGACATCATTCTGGAATCGACACTGGGAGATTTCTGAGGTCGGGACGAGTCGAACCCGTCTTGCTTGAAAGAATGATGATGTTGGTGGTGGTGGTTGCTGTGATGGTGATGGTGGTGAGATGGAGACGAGTTGAGAGATGAAGATTTGGACGGAGGATGCTTCATGCCAGGGAATCTCATTGACGTCGTCTTACGAGGAGATGAGGCCGACGACGACGGCGAGTTGGGTGGTTCAAAACTATCCAGCAGATCTTCCAGATTGTTCAAGTCCGCAGACGTCGCAGCAGAGCAGGGAATAAATTCTGCTCGTCTTCGAACCACTCTTGTTGTCGTCGACGACGCATCAGCACCAGCAGATTCCACCTGTTTTTGATGAGGTATTTTATGCGGGGATGACGACGACGACGACGCTGATGAGGATGACCAAGAAAGTGACATATTCCTGAAACCTGTGGTAATATTAGCAGTTCTAACACCAGAAACGGACGAATCATGATGGTCAGGCATTTGAGCAGAACCCATAGACTGACTGTGCGTGAGAGAGGAGGAAGTTGCTGGGTTTGGAAGTTCTTTAGCAGTTGGTTGACTAGACAGTTCTCTGGGAGACAGATTCCCGATGGCCGGGAAGACCGTCTCTCTAGACGGAGACGGGATTGGGGGAGGTACACGTATGGAAAACTCGGTCTCTTTCGACGAGTTATTACTGGCTGATAACGTAGGTGATGATAACGGCGATGAGGACGATGATGTTGTCTGCGTTTTGTGTTGCTGTTGCGGCTGTCGATACTGTCGGGCAGGTATCGTACTGTACAAGGGTTCTTCAGAATTTTGTAAGGAAGGTGAGTTTATAGGGGTGTGTCTCTGACTACCTGGACTGTGCTGGGGGTGAAGCGATGTCGGTGCCGTTGACGGGTTGGCAGGCGAGTCCCCGATGCCTTGCCGAGGGAATAGTTTGGCATGCAGTGCCAGCCTGGAGTCGATCTGATCCAGGACATCCTGCATGTTACACCCGGAGCTGGACAGGGACATGGTGCCCTGACTACTTGGTGTCGTTGTGGTGCCCGAATCCTCATCTGAAACAATTTCTGCGTAGTCGTGGAAGCGAGAGTAGAAGCGACGCATGCGAGCTTGCGGATCGTCATTGTCGTAGGGACTACTGTCGGCACTGGCTGCAGTTTTCAGATTTTTCAAACTTTCAGGAGGCGTCAAAGTCGTGGCGGCTTTTGCAATAGAGGATTTCTCACCGTCATTTGGTAGCGACTGCGACAACAACGATGACGAAGACGGTTTCTGCTGTTTCCCTTTCTTCCGGCCCTTTGGGGGGGTTTTGGCGCACCTTTTCAATGGCGCGCACGCCGTGGCCAGGTCGTCCTCACTCGACTTCCTGCTGTTATCCGACACTTGCTGTAAGCGCGATTTGATGGCCGCGTCGATGTTGATGTCTCCGCGACTCTCGGATTTAGGGTAAGAGTAACCGTCAAAACTGGTACTCATCTCCCCTGCAGACGACTGGTCTGTTTTAGAACTGCCGCTGGTGTTCCGTTGTCTTTCCGCTCTTCGTTGGTCCTGGTGCGGGGTGGAAGGGGCTGATGGGATACGGCGGGGGAGGGCCTTACGTGTGGAATCCCCTCGGCTGAAAGTGGACCTCTGATTGGGAGACATTTCGTCATCGTAATCTGTTTGATGGAGGAGGAAAAGGTGGTGATTGGTGGTAATAGTGATGATGGTGATTGCAGTGTTTGTTATTGTGAAGATGGTGGTGGTGGTGGTGGTTGTAGTGGTGGTGGTGGTAGTGGTGGTGGCCGTGGTGGTAGTGGTGTTGGTAATGGTGGTGGTGGTGTTGAGGTGGTAGTAGTGTTGGTGGTGTTGGTGGTGGTGGTAGTGGTGTTGGTGGTGGTGTTGTGGTGGTGGTGTTGTGGTGGTGGTGTTGGTAGTGGTGTTGGTGGTGGTGGTAGTAGTGTTGGTGGTGGTGGTAGTGGTGGTGGTGGTGGTGAGTGGTGTTGTGGTGGTGGTGGTAGTGGTGTTGTGGTGTTGGTGTTGGTGGTGGTGGTAGTGGTGTTGGTGGTGGTGGTAGTGGTGTTGTGGTGTTGGTGGTGGTAGTGGTAGTGGTGGTAGTGGTGTTGTCGTGGTAGTGGTAGTGGTGTTGTGGTGGTGGTGGTGGCCGTGGTGGTGTTTGTAATGTGATGATGGTGGCACTGATGCTGGTGGTGGTGGAAGTGGCGGTGATGTTGGCGGTGATGACGAATGTGATGATGATGATGACAATGAGGAGATGGAAGAAGAGGAGGAGAAGAAAGAAAGGAAAGGTGTAGGAGAAAAGCAAGGAATAAGAGAACCCCCCCCCATATCCCCCCAAATCCTTACCATCAACGTCTATGGGAGAGTGAGGTTCCTTCTTCTCATCGTACATGAACCGATGATGTAAGACGGCCGAAGCATCCGAGGACAACGACCTTTTGTGCGACAGAACTCTCAAACCTGGCAATGGAGAGAAAACATTCAAAATATATAAAAGTAGAATATTATATCATATAAAGGCTATTCAAATGATGCAGGTACTTTAGCTTTGCCCAGGTAGCAACTCCCAGTTGTCCTGTAACTGAAGAGTATCCACTGGGGTAACAGGAAAGTGTTTATCGGTAAAATGTATGGACCTCATGAGACATTGTTGTCCAATTTACTGGAGGTTCGGACGCGGTGGGCTCATCACCTGCTCGACTTTAATTTCTGATGCAGAGTCTTTGTAGCCATGTGTAAGGTGATGAGTGGTGTTAGTTTGTCCTCGTTGTCATTTGGATTTACTTCAATTTGTCATAAACACCCTTCGTAGCTTGACATATGGCTGGTCCCGACAGTGCTTTCTGTGGTGTAACGGGGACTCGATAAACAAAACAGATACCTTAGTTTCTGGGAAACAAACAAATTTAAAATCCTCAAACACTGTCGTTTTTTTTCTACAACTCTATCAGGGCTTCGTTGTTGTCATGAAGGTGAGTTGGTGACCCAGTGGTTAAGTCATTCGCCTTTGGCTCGAGACATCGCCAGTTCGAATCCTGGTGGAAGCACTGGATTTTTCTCTCAAGACCTCGGAATAGACCCTTAAGTTTCACCCTGGGATGAATAAAAAGAATTTATTCATTTCATTATCTACACTTACATTTTAACACGTAGAAGCATCGCACATAGCAGAAATGAATGATTTGCTTTCACCACAGATATCAAGAAAACGGCTGAAGCTGCGAAATCCGATTAATTTGCTAGCGGAAGGCTTTAAGTTTAAGTCAGTAAGTCAGTAAGTCATTTCTCCAACCCCTACCTTTCCCACCATCCTTGGCTCCCAGTACAGGTGTCAGTGCCAGACCGTTGTCCGTACTGCTCCTGGAAGTCCTGGTGTCGGCGCCGTCAATGCTGCTGGGGCCGGTGCCCCTCGGAGACGACGCTGCGGTGCTGGAGGGGAGCAACGACTCGGCACTCTTGGCCGTTCTGAGATTCATCTTCCAGTTGTGGACGTCCTCCTCGGTCAGGGCCCTGGCCTGGATGTCCTGGACGTGGCAGGTCTCTGTTTGGGAGGGGAACGAACGGTTTGTTACTTTTACTCCAAAAAAAGCAATGGGTACGACTGGAGGAAGCGCTTTATAATTTATAGTATAGTTTGAGGGGGGAGGGGGGGCAATTTCTGGGGTTGGTGCTAATT
>JARDUL010120936.1:0-12744 GCA_030265205.1 Dirona pellucida
TCATTGGTCGGAAAATAAGCGTTTTTATTGGCTAAGAGTACGAGATAATGCTGGTCGGAAACAAGCTTGCCTATTTCACTAGATTTTTTGTATCAAATGACAGTATCAACTGCCGATTATCGCTATATCGATGTCGCTAAACAAGGGTTTGACTAAAATGTATGTCGCAAATTCGAGGTTTTTATTACTAATAATACATAGACCAGAGGTCAATGTCGCTATCCAGAGACTGTCGTTATTCAGGGGTGTCGTTATGCGGAAGTTGCACTGTAGAACTGAAAGCCCTTTGGATCAAGAATAGAAGATCAGCAGGTGATCAATTAAGTGACTAGTGGGTAGAATCTCAATTTTGTGTATTTTTCTCCTCATCCGTGTTCCGACTCCACTACCCATTGAGCCAGGCGACACACTTTTATAATTAGGGAAACATGTTTCGAGCTCAGCCCCATTAACCAAACCTATAACTTTTCATCAGAAAAATATTCTCATCTAGAAAGATGGAACTCGGTACCTACCTTCAGTGTCACTGCAACACGAAGTGCAAGACCACTGTGCCCCCCAGAATATTTCTTATGAAAAGAAAATAATTATGACAAAACAGGAATGTGTAAAGATATGAATATATATGTATATATTAAATAGATATGAGAGCAGTTTGAAACTAAGGTAGACTTTAAAATAATTTGTTATAATACTGTTTGATATATTAAGTAGTAAACAATAAAAAAGGACCAGTTTATTAATAGTGTATACAGTTTAAACCAAGATGAAATACAGTAATACTAATACAGATGTCACTGCATAACAAACCAAGATCAAATACAGTAATACTAATACAGATGTCACTGCATAACAAACCAAGATCAAATACAGTAATACTAATACAGATGTCACTCCATAACAAAATCACTGTGATCTAGAGGAAGTGACAGAATTCCCCACACACATAATGAATTAATATTGTAAAATAAATTACATGGTTACATTTTCATCTGTGTTGCTAGTCCCAAATTTTGCTTGCTGGAATGTCAGCAGGATTGTTAAAAAAACAAAAATCAACATTTTGATTTTAAATAGGTTTCTGTAGTTGCTGCTTGACTGAGCACAGCATGCAATTTTTCAACTGATTCCCTCAGATCGGACGTTTTTAATAATTTTCAAAAATCATTGCCTTCACTTCCTCATTGATTTAATTTTGACCATAAAAATCTCAGTGGCTAGACAAGTAACAATACAGACCAAGATAACTTGTTACGGTATTCAGATTTATTGACAGGAGGAAACCAAGATATGTACGTACCAGCGCTGTGAGAGTTGAAAGCATGTTTCGGTCAAATTAAAATTTTCTAGTCTAGTTCTGAATATTCTTTATATGACTAAAGAAATTCAAAGAAGCATGGCGAAAAAAAGTCATTAAAAAATTTAGGGAACAAGAATTCAATTCAGCCTTGATTTCAGAGACATACGACATTTACTGTATGCACATAATATATATCAATATTGACTAGACGCCTAAATCGAATACAGTCCACTCCGTTGAGTGGCAACTCGCTGGGAATCGAGAATTTATGGCGTTTATCCGAAGTTGGGATTAAGCAGAATTTATAAAAATGATCAGGAAAGGTCATAATGAATTACATTATATAAGTTTACCCTTTCTCCTCTCACTTTTTACAGGCTTGGGACTGTCAACAATAAGTTATGGACTCTTGAAAAAGTTTTTTCTTCTTTTATTTTCTTCTTTTTATTTTATTTTATTTTCTTGTCTTAAAACAACTTAGTGAGGACTCTTTCTTCCATCTTTGCCTTATAAGGAGGCAATCTTACCATATAAGAGGGTGAGAACAAAAGAGGGATAATCCAAAAAACTGATCTCACTAAATGAAGGCAATGCAGGCGTCTACTAGCTAAAGAAGTACAGACTTGATTGATCACAAACACCCAATGGTCTCCAAACAAAAAGCGTGCTGACACTGACTTCCCGACTTAATTGATCTCAATCAGCCCAATCTTGCGGATGGCTTTTAAATAAAGGCCATATCTCACTTCAGGCTGAGGAGATAAACAACATTACATCGTTGTGATTGTGAGTCAACAGGTAACATTTTAGTCGAGGGAGGCAGCAGTCCGAGGTCACCTCTTATTGCTATTCAAAAAGGGAGGAATCACAAGGGTGATGCATCTGTATCATTTGTGTTGAATGATGGTAAATAATGGCTGCAGTGGTTTTGTTATGCTTGCCGATAAGGTCAGTTGTTAAAATTTATTTCAGGTCAGGATTTTAAGGAAAGTTTTTTCAAACAAATCATCTCTCACAGTTTTTCGAAAAGAGTTGCGATTAAGCATCAGTTGCGATGAACCGAATTGTAACTTAGTGGGGTGGAATGTACCACAAACTTTTGATTCACAGCAAAATAAGTGCAAGTGGAATAAAAAAACACAACATGATGCAATATGGCGGCACTAACAACAAAGTGGAAAAGAAAGAAGATTTTTTGGCAACTCAGGCAAATGTGGCAATGTTTACAGAGGAAAGTCCTTTGATACGCTCCCATCCTCACAGGTGTTCATTCCTTTTGATAATAAAACCTAGAGTGTTCACCCTAATATTGGTTCATTTGTATACTTATAACTCAGCAGGGTCGTGGCTTGAATCTTTCTTGTCTTGTTCGGCATTCTCTAAACTCTGGCCTCCTCTGCCTTCATATTGGTCAGGATCTGCGTCAGCACCTATGTGGCGTTCCAACAACTTCTCACGCACTTCTTCCTCCTTTTCAAGTCCCACCTTGAATCCTGAGCTGAACAAGTTGTCCCCTTGAGAGCACAAAAGAAAATTACATAAGTTATATTTATCAATTTACATTCTTTTTTTAAAAATAACATACTGAAAAATTTAAACTCTCTTTTGAATCAATAGCAATGCCAGCCATTAATGGGTTTTTTTAAAATGTTGGTCGAAACGTCGCTGTTTTGTGCTGTCCATCAATGAAGCTATTTACATACTCTGATTTTTACTCAATGTTTTTTTAGCATTTAGTTTCCTGTTACACTTGAATAATGATGATATTGTTGGAATGAATTTAGACCCCAATACTTCATTATTCACCACAACAACAACAATGAGTCTCTGCCTAGGACTAGGACTTGTTTTGTTCAAAAAGCCATTGACTCTGACCACCGAAACGACATGACTGGAATGACATCAAGTGTGTTAGTAACTTTAAAGTATGCCGACAATTAATGAAATAGTAGGCCAACTTTGGTGTCCAAAGAAGGTCGCTGTTATGATACCTGTACTAGTTTCTGCACCGCATCCTACAAATGCAGACATGCAGAGAATACCAACCCTATTGCATTAATGTCACTCAGTAGGAACAAGGTTGCATTTTAATATTTTGTATCTTTTTTATAGTGCATAAGTTTGATCATATTATTGAAATTCCACATCATCGATTGAGCTGTAACTGTAACCCTTCCATACTTACCTCCCTGTCTCTCAATCTCCTGCTCTTGTTCTATTTCATTGTCAATCATCGTCAGGAAATCGTAATATGGGCCAGGAGGTGACCACTTCCTCTCTTCCAATGTTTCTGACAAAGGGAAGGGAAAATAATATAAAATACATTAAACTGATGCCTTTTTTCAGTAAAGCTACCCAAATTAGTAAATTTGCTTATTGTAGTGTGAACCTGTTATTAGTGTCAAAGAAATTATAAAACTATACAGAATACATCGTTATTGTCATATTTAAATACCTAACCACAGACTAATGGAAAGCAAGGTAATGTCAAAAAAGTTGTAAGGGAAACTGGACAAAAAAAAAATTCAGTAAATTTTATCAGACTGAATTGGCGTCTCTAATTTGATTTTTAAAAACATAAAAATTAAGAATGTGAAAGATTGGTTGCTTTAGGTGAAACCAAATGTGGTCAAACACAACCTTGCAATGGAACGCATGATGATATTACCAATAATAATAATAATAATAATAATAATAATAATAATAATAATAACAATAATAAAAAGATAAATAAATATCAACTCCTGATCAACTGACTTCTGCTAGTAAAATCAAACTGCATCAGGTTGGCAACATTGATTAAAATAAAAAGATGGTGATGCTTGGTCATGTAGACTGATGGACAGACATGCATTTCCAAAAACAGCACTACACTGGACATCTCACGGGAAAAGACAGACAGGCAGGGCAACGGAAATGGGGTGACCAACTGACCAAACAGCTAAAATACCCTGGCCTGACGTGAGAGACCATCAACTCATAAGCAGCTAAATGAGAACATTTGAATTCTCGAATTGACACCTTATGTACCCCATGCCAAATAAGCAAGTAACCAACTCACTAGATGGTGTTTCCTTGCCGTTGAAGACATTGGTTAGCCATTCGATGGTTTGGTCAAAGGTGACGGACTCTGCCTGATGGACGAAAACTTTGGCCTGAGGATAAAATCCACGGTGACGAGATACAAATGATGAGTCATAATAAAGGCTTGCAATAAAAGAAATGACCTGACACTGAAAGGCACCATAGGTATTGGTTAAAGACATAAATTTGGGAGATAACTAGTTTCATTATTATTGTATAAAACAGAGATGTCACATTTCAGGCAATTGGTTGAATTCAGGCATTCTCAGAACAACCTGAAAAGTTCAAGTTTTAAACCTCCATTTAAATTTATCATCGCTCAATATTCATGACTTTAGATTGTGTGGTGGCTGAAAACACAATGATTATAGTTTGAAGTTGTATATCTCTGATAATGCAACTTGCTATGTAGTTGATAAATACTTGTATCTACTGGATGTGTCTACAACATGAAGAAACATAAGCTAAACCAAATTGAAATTAAAAAGATTTGCTATTTTATTAAGAAATTAATATATTCTGAACAAATCCCTCCTACAATTTAGCTGTGACATTATTATCTTCAACATAAATTATGACCACTCATCCCTAATTCACTAGTCTTTGAAAAAGACCCTGGAGCTTTGCAAGTCGGCTATCACCTGTTTGTGGTCCACTACGGCAAGGGTTGGTACAACCACGTCCTGGGCATATTCCGTCAGCAGTTGCATGCCCATCGTCTCATTTTGACTGGACAAATAGGGTTGGTATGAGGAGAGGATGGAAAATTATAATAGTAATAGTAATAATACAAGTAACAACAACAGTAATAATAATAATAGTAATTATAATAGTAACAACAACAGTAATAGTAATAATAGTAACAATAATAGCAATAATGATAGTATTAATAATAATAAATCAAGAATGATCTTGAAAGATGGCACCATTGATCATAAAACAGGAGACATTTATTTTCTTAACATTTTTACAACATAACCTAGTATTTTTGTTTCAGAATTCAAAATAAAAGAATTGTTCCTCCTTCACAAATAGCACTTAAAACAATATTCTTTCAACAATTCTTTTGTGGAAGATAGAATGTCAAATTAAAGCACTAAGACAACCAACTTTTATAAATCAGACTGCAAGACAAATGGTTATCACGACTTACACATCCATCCAACAGAAAATGGAGCTTGTGAATAGATCTCTTGATGCAATGTCTGTGACAGTTGATCTCACTTCTTTAGATGACGGACTGGACTGGTTCAAAAACAGTATGACAAACGGAAGATTCTTGGCACGAAGTGTGGGGAAGTTGGTCACAGTCAGCTCAGGCTGGAGAAGCGATCACAAATTGGATTACAGTAGTAAAACAGTTACAGACATATTCATGAAAATACACAAATTAAAGGGAGAGTAATGTGAGAGTGAAGAAAGCGGGCTTAAAACTTGAAGGAGGACATCAAAATAATCTAAAGCTGAAATATTGCTTGAACAAAGGGTATATGAAATAAATTAATATGGAGGGGACAAGAAAAAAAAAAAAGATTGTCTCTCACTGGCACTGTAACATTTTCATACTATTATTCTGGAATATTGCTTCCTCACCCTCCTGTTATCCCCTCTATATTTTGAAAGTAACAATAAATTTTTCATTCTTTCATATGTAATGAATGTACAATTCCACGCCACATAAAAATAAATGAAGGCCTATTTCTTCCATAAGCATTGTATCGTCAGATAAGATGACAAGGACAGGTGATGCCATTACTGGAAGAAACTTTAAACAACATACCACTGTGGAAATCATGGACTGCTTGACAAAACTGACCACTCCATCAGAGTCGGCAATACTGGACAGTGTCCTCACAGGCTGGACAGCATCATTGTGATGAATGGACACCACACAGGGGACGCGACTTTGGTATTTTTCAGCGCTGGAACCACACAATCAAATAAAGTATGCTGATGAGTATGGTAGGACTGAAATAAAATATTCCACAGAACATCTCAGCGTGTTGCGTATTAAGTGTTGAGTGGTCTGTTGCTTACCTTGGGTAAATGTGTACTGTAAAGTGTTTAGAGCATGGTTATGATCGTGGATAAGCGCTATATAAATGCCATTTGTTATCACTATTATTATTATTATTATTATTGTTATTATTATATCAAAGATTGTGAATTACCAAGGATGAATTCGTACACACACCACTGCCATTGATATTTTTTGTTCCAAAATTGCTGGTAAGCATAACATGACTTGAGTTTAGTGCAATGATTTTATAAATCCCACGCACCAGACAGTGCAAATATATCTCTTGTCCCAAGGTCAAAGTTGGAAAAAATGACTACAGAACAAGACATAAGACTTGAGAAAACGAGCAGTAAAGATTTTAAAACTTTTTCTAGGTGTATCTATTACGACAAGAATTTAAAAAAAAATCATTTTCAAAACATACATCAGATCCACTAGACTTTCATGCACTTCAGCCATGGCAACAAATGTGGAAAGACGTTTCGATGCAGCTCTGAATACAGCCCACGCTTCTGTTTAAAAAAAAAGAAGATAAATGTCAGTTGGTATGATTACTTATGTAATGAATTATACCCGAGGACAATTAATCAAATACACTTTTGACCACTTAAATCGATATAAATAGTGTTATTTCGGATTGTCAATCACATAAGTAAATAGGAACAATAGTAATGGGACCTGCAGCAAAGTTTCTAATGAATATGATAGAAATAATTACCCACCAAAGCCATGTTGACCTGAGTGACAATATAGAGTATGTAAATTAGCTTCAATCATCAACAGTACAAAGCATTTTTCCATAATTTCATGTGCAGGAAGTGGCAAAATTTTAACTAAGCTGATCATCGCAGTCGCAGTCGAATATATATCTACCCACAAAATGAGTCAATAGTGCATCTCAAACTCAGCCTAAGTCTTCCCCCCCCCCCCCCCAATAAAAGAAATTAAGCTCGACTAGCCTTTAGACCGGGAACAATTTTACTTTTGGAAGAGCATAAAACAATGAGCTCCTCCTACCTTTATCCTCCTTTTTGGCCACAAACATGACAGAGCTTGGAGACAGATCAGTGGTCTTGGTTGGGAAATTGCCCGATATAAATCTGTTCACCTCATTCTCATTTTCTAATATTTGAGGAAAGTCAAGCCTCAACCTGTTCAGACAAACAATGCAGTGAATAAATAAGTCCTTCACTCTAAAATTACATCATCATCATTATCATTATCACCTTCATTACCATCATCATCATCAAATTAATAATAATAATAATAATAATAAAAATAAAATAATAATAACAATAATAATAATAATAATAATATTAATAATAATAATTTATTTATTGAGTCTCATTTATACCGTGCAATAAACAGAGTAGGGGCCAGCCATATGTCAAGTGTGCACATGACAAATGGAAGTAAATCCAAATGTCAGTGAGGACTTACACCACTTATCACCTAACACATGGCTAGAAAGACTCTGCATCAGGAATTAAAGACGAGCCCACTGCGTCCAATAATAATAATAATGATAATAATAATAATAATAATAATAATAATATTGATATCAATAATAATGTACATTCTATTTTGCGCAACCTATCCTCCATAGAAGGAGGCTCAGGACACATGAACCATATATCAGGTACATAAAGATACAGGAAACATACATACTAATACACATAGAAATAAAACTGACATAATTATCACATGGTGTATAATGACATCAATGAAATTGATGTAAAAACAATGGCTTTTGTCTCCAACTTCTGATACAGGGAAATGATTTCAAATTTTCAAGTTACAGTCAAAACCTCACTATTTGTTTTTTGTTTTCCTTTTATGAATTGAACCTGCATTACATTTTAACCTCAATTTTACATTGTTAAAATCAAGGTTGTAAAAGAACAAGAGTCCATAAATTATTTTTCAAAAACTACTCACAGTCCAACGGCTTTAATGACAGACTCTGTGTCTAAGGCTCCTTCATATGCCTGATAGGGCATATCTTTTTTGTGGATTCGAACAACAGGATAGGTAGTGATGTTTTCCTTTGCACAAAGATCTGACGCATCAAAGCAATTGACTCTCGCTAGGATGTCTTGTGTTGTTGGGATGGAGGACAAGATTTTGGCTGCCATCTCAAAGTTGGCGAGAAATGCAAGACTGATTGCATCATCTGTGAATGAGAGATTTGGAGAGGTAGTCATATGACTGATTCACATAGGGGGACATTCTAAACAAAGTGGTGGACCATGTAACTAACAATCAAATTTCCTCAAGCACTTTAACTTTGATAATAAGATTTACAAAAAAACGAAAAAAGAAGCTCATGTTGAAATTCCTATTATCTGTCACTTACATGGTAAGTAGTAGAGAACCATTTTGAGTTGAGCACTTTGGACAACATCCTGGAAAGTCCCCTTCAAGACAGCAGGTAAGTGAGTTATCTCTAGCTTGTCGACCTCGTTCCTGAAAACTGCTTTGGCAACCTCATCATCCTGTACCTCGACTGGAAAACAATAACATACTGATTCCTCAAGGGTGGGAAAATGGAGATTCGCAAACAAAAATCCAAATGACAACGAGGACTAACTCCACTCATCACCTTACACATAGCTAGAAAAACTCTGCATCAGAAATGAAAGACGAGCAGGTGATGAGCCCACTACCTCGCAAACAACATACTGATCTTAATTTGTACTGGCGGATATCTATGGAAATGTACTTGTTGAGTTTGATTTGGCATAAAAATTTGAAGTTTATCATTAATTGTTCATGTCTTTTCAATACAAGTTATGCACTGATTAAGGGGATGTCCTTAGCACATTGCATAATGCTGTTACTATGGGACACAAGCCTCTGGAAGGTTCTTGGAATCTTTATGGTGGGTTTCCAAGGCCCTGTCCCACAAGTCTTATTGCTGGTAGATGTTATTCAGCTAATACTCAAGTATTTGCACCTGACACCGTAATGAACCATATGTTATCAATAAACAATTAGTGTAGTTTATCGAACCTCCACGAATCAGGTCGTCACCATCTCCCCGTATCTCAGACGGGTCTGTAGAGTTGACAACCTCCTCTCCTGGTTTTGTAGGGATGGTGGCGGCTGTGAGGAGGAAGTGGCGGATGTCTGACAGATTCAATTCATCTCGCTTTTCCATGAAATTAAGATTGCCGTCCTAAGGATGAAGAAAAGGGAAATAAATTATGAACCTCAGTTCTAACACCCATGTCACTTTTCCGTGGATATTTTATAATTCAAACATTTGTATTGATTTGTGACAAAACAAAATGAATGAAGGCAAAGTTTCTTCATGTTTTCAAAGTTTGATGGGAAGACAAATGTCGTTATTAGTCCAAAGTAAATGACAACTTAAAATCTCAGATTATGCACTGCTTAGTGTTGGCATCCATCTGCACAGGTAGATGAGAAACTCAGGCAATTTTGCTTCCAAGGTACCTCAATGTAATGCATCTTAATAAATCATGAATTCATTAACAGTAAAATCATACATAGATGGTATTGTAGCGGTTAGCTTAACAGAAAAAGGTTGAAGACAATCGTTTGGAATTTGTGTGGTTTTTTATTTTGTCAGCATGCGAATGGAAGTAGAAGTGAGAGAGACGGTGCGAGAGAAAAGAGCACAACATTAATTTAATGACGTCACAAGGCACAACATAAAAGAGTTCATCATTAGTGTGATGCGGTGCGATGATCGCCACAGTATAAAATACAATTACTATTACAAAGGAATTGGGCT
Organism: Dirona pellucida; assembly: GCA_030265205.1. Lineage (NCBI taxonomy): Eukaryota > Metazoa > Mollusca > Gastropoda > Nudibranchia > Dironidae > Dirona > Dirona pellucida. The sequence goes on from JARDUL010120936.1 coordinate 10,165, forward strand.
GAACAAATAGACAATTCATTGATGGAAGAAAAACTAAATTGGCGACATACCGAGAATATCTGAATCTATAGTTAATTACTTTAAAAAAAAATGTATTCCTCACCGGTATGGCAACAGCAACTTGTGGAATGTGTCCATCAAAGCCCTGTTCTGTGGCCACCAAATGGCATTCCTTATCATCTCTGGGGAAAAAGTTGTTAAATATGAAATGTTTATTTTCCTAGGGAAAAAAATGTGGTATCAAAATATTTCAAAACATGAAAATAATTGCATAGCAGTAAAAGCTCCACCACTAACATGGACGTTTCAGAGTTAAAAACCCATTGGAGCCACAATGCTATTCTTAGGATGAGGTGACAAAAATGACTTCATACCATTGATTGCCAGAGTCTTAGCACCATTGCTTCTAGGGCTGAGAAAGAAAATTGCAAAATGGGTTCAGATAAACAAAAATCTGCAACGTCTGACTGCATGGGAATAGGGTTGAAAAATTAGCCTTTTTGGGTGCGGCAATAAACAACAAGTCCTGTATCCAAGTTAAATATGCAAAAAAAGCCCATGGCAGTTCCAAAATTCCAAGGAACACGACACATGTGACAACTGCCCAGGCAAAATTCCAAATAAATATACTACCCTTCACATTGGTCTAGAGACGGATGGAAGCTGCCAGGCCTAAAAATGTACTGAAGACAAAAAAAAAAAATGTTTATAAGGTGGCACCCTGAAAATGGGGGGGGGGGGGGGGGGGGTTGATTCCGTCAGTCAAAAAATAAATAAAAAAGAAGAAAAACATAAACTCACGAAACAAGGTGGAGCCAAACAAATGGATAACTTACATGTTTATAACAATTATTTTGGCAAAGCCTTTGACATCATGGGCCAGTAAATGGGAGACGTCGTCTGAATGCTCTTTCATTTTATTGCTTGTATAGATGAAAATGATGGGAAGATCGTTATCCATTTCAAACAAGAATGATGTTCCGTTTTCTGGTGCATAAAACTGATAGGAACAATGGAATAGAAAGGGAGACGAAACAATAAATTTAGGTTTTTAAAAATCAATCTTAAATTTGTATACGAAGAGTTCATAAATTTTCAGCATAATGTCATTTTTGTTCCTCGCAAGGACATACTTTCAAAGGCAGCACTTCCTGACTAAGGCCTTTTGAGAGAAAGCCTTGAAGACTGTGAAAAATTCACAGACCATCAAGAATTTGAACCCAGATCTCTGCATTTTCAAAGTGACAGTGATAATCGCTTCGCCAAGTTATATATTTTGCCATAAAATATAGCTTGATAAATCGTATTGAAAAGATTTACTTTTGTGTCATCTTTTATATAGCTAAAAATTCACATACTCAACAGAAAAGTGTTCTTATATCCGATGGAAACAGATGGAAAAAAATTCTGCAATGGGAAAAGTGTTCTTAACTCCAATGTGTTCATATAACCAGCGTTCTTAAAGTTTAAAGAGGGTGAAAATTGTTCTAAGAAAATCACCATACCAAATTGGGTTCTGGCAGTCGTTTCATGTAGTCAGCAAGAGTAGACAGAGTAAGACTTCCTCTGTATAAAACGCTTGGGCAAGTACCCCTTTTTATTTCCTCCTCCGATGGCTTGGAGCAATACAATGTCCATAGCGCATATTTGGCACTGGATGGCAAAGTCTCACTGTCTCTGTAAACAAAAAATATCTTGTGTAGTTTTCTTTCTTTTGTAAGGCATTAAATTGAAAAGGCAAAGTAAAGGAGTTATGACAGAGACTAATAGGGCAATTATAAAATTCTTTCCCCCCACAAAAAGATATATTTCTGTAGTAAAGTAAACCTCATACCCAGCGCAAGGCATGCAGCAGTTTGCCACTCATTTCCTCACCCAACTTTAATATTGTCAGGTCTTATTAGACCTAGATACCCATTTTGCTGCTGGGTGGGCAGGGTGGACCACTACAATTGTGCCAAATCCAATAATCAAACTTGGGTCACCTGCATGAAAACCAGATACTCTACCGACTGCACTACCCGACTGCACTACCATTTTTCCTATTTCTACAATACAGGATACAAACTCTCTATTTGGGAATAGGCATTTACAAAATCACCTGAAATAAGACAGAGATATTGTGCTGAGCAAAACAACTTACTGGAGACCTGTGCTTAAATCCAGTTTTGTTGAGATGGCAAACTTATAGCTGTCCTGGTACGTGTAAGCAATCTCCATAAAAACACGATGCTCTGTAAAAAACAAAAAAACAAAACCGCAATGGGTGACAAATTTTTATCTAAATAGTTATAAGAAAATGAATTAATTGTTCACACAAAGATATGCCAGGAATGTAAATTTTGTACACATTTTAGATATTGCTGAGATTTTTTTCCCATGCCATTACTATTACTCTGGTCTGAACATTTAATGTATATCTCAGTTCAAAATCATCAGTCATTTTGGGCCTTGGATACAAGTAGGACACTACAAAGTATTATACAGTCATTACAAAATCAGACAAGTGTCAGAGTTTGTAGGTGTGGAGACGACGGTGTTAGTTGCAGGTACAAAATTGAGTCCTCCTTCCTATTTTTG